>PVIH01010789.1:7759-19194 GCA_004025045.1 Sigmodon hispidus
AAAAAAAAAAAAAAAAAAAAAAAAAAAAAAAAAAAAAAAAAAAAAAAAAAAAAAAAAAAAAAAAAAAAAAAAAAAAAAAAAAAAAAAAAAAAAAAAAAAAAAAAAAAAAAAAAAAAAAAAAAAAAACAAAAAAAAAACAAAACAAAACCACTAAAGCCAAAAAGCCCATAACACAAAAAGTCAAGAAAAGCTAGGACACCATGAAAAAAAGACCAATCCAAGGATAATAGAAATAGAAGAAGAAGAATACCAGCTCAAAGAAATTTAAAATATATTTAACAAAATCATAGAAAAAAATCTCTTCCAGTTAAAGACAGAAGTGCCTCTGAAGATACAAGAAGCTTATAGAATACCAAATAGACTAGACCCCCCACCCAAAAAAGTCCCCTCATCACCTAATAATTAAACAATTAAACATACGGGATAAAAAAAATATTAAAACCTGCAAAGAAAAAAGGTCAAATAACTTATAAAGTCAGACCCACAAAAATAGCACCCAACTTCTCAATGGAGAATATGAAGGCTAGAAGGGCCTAGACAGATGTTATGCAGATACTAAGAGACCACAGATGCCAGCAAAGCTCTAAATTGCTATAGATGGAGTAAAGAAAATATTCTGTGACAAAACCAGATTTAAACAATACCTATCTAAAAATCCAGCCCTATAGAAAGCATTACAAGGACAAATCCAACCTAAAGATGTTGAATATACCCATTAAAGCTCAAACAATAGATAATCCCACAACAGAAAATCCTAAAGAACAAAACACACATGCAATACCACCCCCAAATAACAACAAACTGAAAACAAACACAAAACCCAGAAATTAACAATTGCTGGTCATTAATATCTCTTAATAGCAATGGCCTCAAATCTTCCATTAAAAAAAAAAACCAGGCTAATAGTTTGGATATGAAAATAGAATCCATCTTTCTGTTGCATACAAGAAATACCCCTCAACCTCAGTGACAGATACTACCTCAAAATAAAGGGTTGGGGAAAAGCCTTTCAATCAAGTGAACTTAAGAAGCAAGTTGGTATAGCTTTCCTAATATTTAACAAAAAAGACTTCAAAGCAAATTCAGTTAAAAGAGATCAGGAAGGATATTGCATATTCATCAAAGAAAAAATTTATCAAGACAATATCTCAGTCCTAAATATCTATACCCCAAATACAAGGGCACTCACAAACATCAAAGAAACTTTACTAAAGCTTATATTGCACATCAAAGCCCACATGCTAATACTGCCACTCCAGGGGGAAAAGAAAACTTAACAGGAAAATAAAGGACCTCACAGAGACTATGACTCAAATATATATAATAAATATATACAGAACTTTCCACACAAACACAAAAGAATATACCTCCTCAGCACCCCATGGAACTTCTCTGAAATTGATCACATACTTGATTATAAAGTAAGTATTAATAGATATAAAAATTGGAATAACACTTTGTATCATATTGAATCACTATGACCAAAAGTTAGCATTCAATAACAGCACAAATGAGAAAAAGTCTGCAAACTCTTGGAAACTAAACAACTCTCAACTGAAACAACCCTGGGTCAAAGAAGAAATAAAGAAAAAAACCTAAAACTTTCTAGATTTTGATTAAAATGAATCCAAACATACCCAAACTTATGGGACACAATGAAAGCAGTGCTAAGAGAAAAATTAATATCACTAAGACTAAATAAGATTTTGGAGAAATCTCTCACAAGCAATTTACTAGCAAACATGAAAGGTCTAGAAGAAAAAGATATAAACTCACTCAATAGTAGCATAAGGCTGAAAATAAAAATCAAAATCAGTGCTGAGATCAATAAATTCAAACAAAGAGAAAAATACAAAATAAAAATCAGTAGACAATCTCCTACACAAATTAATCAAAAGGGATAGAGTACATGTAATTTAACAAAATCAGAAATGAAAAAAGGAACAAAACAGTAGATATTGAGGAAATACAGAGAATTGTTAGGTCATAATTCATAAACCTGTACTCCAAAAAATTGAAAAACCTAAAACAGACAATTTTCTGGATAGGTGCTCCTTACTAAAATTTAATCAAGACCAGATAAATTACTTAAACAGACCTATAACCCCTAAGGAAATAGAAGCAGTTATTAAAAGTCACTCAAGCAAGAAAATTCTAGGACATAATTGCTTCAGTGCAGAATTCTACCAGAATTTCAAAGAAGAACTAATCTCAATACTCTTCACATTGTTCCACACAATAGAAACAGAAGGAACATTGACAACTCCTCCTTTTTCAATGAGGCTACAGTCACTGACAATCAAACCATACAAAGAAAGAGAATTTGAGACCAACCTCCATGATGAACATTGATGCAAAAATACTCAATAAGATACTAGCAAACTGAATTCAAGAACATATCAAAAAAAATCATCCACCATGATAAAGTAGGCTTAATCTCAGAGATGCAGAGATGATTCAAGATAGAAAAATTTGTCATCCAACATATAATCAACCTGAAAGAAAAAAATTACATGATGATATCAGATGCTAAAACAAAAAAACCAACAAAACAAAAACTTTGACAAAACCCAACACCCCTTCGTGATAAAGGTCTTGAAGAGATCAGGGATATAAGAAACATACCTAAACATAAAAAGGCGATAAACAGCAAACCAATAGCCAACATCAAACTAAATATAGAGAAACTCAATTCCACTAAAATCAGGAACAAGACACAGTGGTCTATTCTCTCCATATCTATTCAATATAGTACTAGAAGTTCTAGCTAGAGCAATAAGATAACAAATGGAAACAAGGATATACAAATTAGAAAGGAAGAATCCAAACTTTTGCTCTTTACAGACGACATGATAGTATGCATAAGTAACCCCAAAAATTTTACCAGGAAACTCCTACAGCTAATAAAAAAAAACCTTCAACAATGTAGCAGGATATAAGATTAACTCAAAAAATCACTAGTCATTCTAGATACAAATGATAAAGGGGCTGAACAAGAAATTAGGGAAACATCACCCTTTACAATAGTCATAAACAACATCAAATATCTTGGAGCACATTTAACCAAACAAGTAAAAGACCTTAAAAAATTTTAAGACATTGAAGAAACAAATTGAAGAAGATAGCAGAAAATGGAAAGATCTTCCATGCTTTTGGATAGGTAGAATCAACATAGTAAAAATGTCAATCTTACCAAAAGTGATCTACACATTCAACACAATTCCTATCCAAATACCAACACAATTCTTTACAGAACTAAAAAGGAACATAGTACTCAACTTCATATGAAAAACCAAAACCAAAACCAAAAATCCAAAACCAAAGACCATGATGACCAAAACAATCTTGTTTAATGAAAAAACTTCTGGAGGTATCACTATTCCTGACTTCAAGATCTTCTGTAGAGTTATACAGATTGGTATTGGTATAAAAACAGACACGTGGATCAATAAAATCAAATTCAAGTTTCTGACATTAATCTACACACCTATGAACACTTGATTATTGACAAAGAAGCCAAAAATATACAATTAGAAAAAAACATCTTTAATAACTGGTGCTGGCATAGCTGTATAGTGACATGTAGAAGATGGATAGAACCATATCTAACACCTTGCACAAAACTCAAGCCTAGGTGAATCCATTACTCTGGACCTGATTAAAAAGAAAATGGGAAATAGCCTTGAATGCCTTGACACAGGAGACCACTTCCTAAATATAACACCAGTAGCACAGGCACTGAGTACAACAATTAATAAACGGAACCTTTTGAAATTGAGAAGAATTTTTAAAGACAAAGGATATTGTCTATAAGACAAAATGACAGCCTACTCTATGGAAAAATTTCTTTACCAACCCTACACCTGACAGACAGTTGATTGCAAAAATATATAAATAACATAATAAACTAGAGATCAAAAAAAGAAAAACCAAATAATCATATTTAAAATTGGGTACAGATCTAAAGAGAGACTTTTCAATACATAATATCAAATGGCCAAAAGACACTTAAAAGAATTGCTCAATATCTTTAGCCATCAGGGAAATAAAAATACAAAGAACTCTGAGATATCAATTACACCTGTCAGAATGTCTAAGATTAAAAATACAGGTGACAACCTCTGCTGGAGTAGATGTAGAGCAAGAAGAACACTCTTCCATTGCTGGTAGGAATGTAAACTTTACAGCCACTTTGGACATAAGTACAGAGGTTTCTTAGAAAACCAAAAATTAATATACCTCATGATCCAGCTATACCTTTCTTGCTCATATATGGAAAAGATGCACAATCACACCACATGGACATTTACTCAATAATGTTTATAGCAGCATTATTTGTAGTAGCCAGAACCTGAAAACAACCTAGATGCCCCTTAATAGAAGAATGGATTTTTAAAAAAATATGGTACGTTTACACAATGGAGTACTACTCAGCAGTTAAAAAAAAAATCACATCTTGAAATTTGCAGGCAAATGATGGAAATAGAAAACACCATCACAAATGAGATAACACAGACCCTGAAAATCAAACATAGTATATATTCACTCATAAATAAATATTAGACACAAAGCAAAGTATAACCTGGCTATGATTCACAACCCCAGAGAAGCTAGGTAAGAAGGAAGACTCTAAAAGAGACATTTATGGACTCCCTGGGAAGGGGAAATAGATAAGATTTTCTGAGTAATTTGGGAGTCTGGGGGGAGGTAAGGGAAGGTGGTATGAGAACATTTGGGAATGGTATGGTTGAGTGGGTGGAGTGACAGAGAGGTAGAACAACAAAATAGATATCTTGATAGAGGTAACCATTTTGGGTTAGGAAGAAACCTGGTCCTTGGAAATTATCCAAGAATCCACGAACATAATCCCAGCTAAGACTCCACGCAATAGTGGAGAGGGTCCCTGAACTGGCCTTCTCTTGTGATAAAATTGGTGACCACGCTGATTGTCTTCATAGAACATTTAATCAGAAACTTGTGGAAACAGGTGCAGAGATTCACAGCTAAGCATTGGGTTCAGCTCCTAGTCCTGTAAAAGAGAGAGAAGAGAGATTATATGGGCAAAGGAGTCAAGATAATAATAGGAAACCCCGCAGAAACAGCTAACCAGAGTTTTTGGGAATTCATTGACTCTAGACTAACAGCTGAGGAACCTGTATGGAACTGAATGTGATCCTTGGAACGTGGATGGCAATTTTGTGATGTGGGCACTTTGTTGGGCCTCTGGCAATGAGAATAAGATTGTGCCTTACCTCAGGAGCCAGCCCTGCACCCCTCCTCTGGCAGTCAGCTGCTTGCCCTGCCTTCCTGAGAGCTGCATGCTCTCCACTCCAAGCACCCAGGAGAGTGAAAAAGTAAGCCACCTTGCAGGAAAGACAACTAGGGGCAAACCCAGTGGCCACCCTCCCACCCATCCATGCCTCTCATGGGGACAGGCCATCATCCACTGGCCCATGTGAAGTGCCAATGTCCTCCCCACCTAGAGCCAAGCCCCACCCCTCCCAGGCCCAGAAGTGAGATTGCACATTAACTACTGTATGGAGAGGAGCAGTGCTGGGAAATGTGAACCTTGAGAGTCAGTGATGCTGATAAGAATAAACAAAATGCCTTTGTAACAGCCCCGCTGTGCTCAGCTCACTGGAGAGGGACATGCTGGCCATCCTTTCAGGTACACACTTGCCTTGTGACAGTGCTGGAGTGCTTGTGCTGCCACCAAACTCTAGTTGAGCCCAAGATCACATGTGCAATTGGAAAACAGGCAGGAGCTCCATGATAGGGGAGCATGCAGAAAGCACTTAGTCACAAGACTCCAAGAAAGGCTAAAAGAACACAGAAGCATGGGGAAATGGTGGTGGCTCATACCCAAGGGGATTGACAAAAGGATTGGGAGCTAAAAGGCAAGTCTGGGCTACTTAAAAGTCTGTCTAAAGAGGAAGTTGGTGATGTAGTGCTTAGGTCTCATCAGGTCACCTGCCTTCACTGTGCCTCAAGACTAGCCCAAGTCCACTCACTTCTGTGAGGAATGTTATCGGTGGAGATACATTCTTGTGAAGATAATGAAAATTAAATTTTAATTCCCAGGAGCATCTGGCCTTAGGAGATTGATTTGATTTGTGGTTTAAAAAAGAGCTTAAGTTGGCCAAAAAAAAAAAAAAAAAAAAAAAAGATTTATCCCTAGTGCATAATCTGGCTTTTTGGAGCCTATTACCTATTGAGAGATACCTTGCTCAGCTTTGATACTGGAGGTAGAGGCTTGGTTCTGCCTCAGTTTGATATGCCAGACTATATTGACTCTTCCTGGGAGTTAGTACCTTCTCTGAGGAATGAATGGAGGTAGGTGGGAGAAAGCTAGGTGGTGACTGGAAAGAGAGGAAGGAGAGAAAACAGTGGTTGATATGTAAAAAAAATACCTTTCACATAGAAAAGTTTCAGTAATCACCACTTGTTTATAGGAACTGATGGCACAAGAAAATATATGGAATCTAAAAAGTATGAGAATGTGCTACTGATAACTCAACAAATGTGAAGAGTCTGTCTAATAATATATAATACATCCTCACATTCAATATGTTTTCTTAAGAAAATTTTTGTTGATTCTTTTGGAATTTCACATCATACACTCCAATCATACTCATTTCCTTGTCATTTCATGTCTGCCCTCTTCTCATTACATATTCATCTTTGACAGTGGACTTGGGACCTGTGGTATATCATGCAGTATACTCTTTTGTCCAAACAGCTTTACTTGCAAATATTCATTGTCACTGGTTGTTGGTATTGTTTAAGGCCTCTGGCTTCTGGTTCAGCATCAATACTGGACCCTCACCGAAACTTCTATCTTGTATTCTGCTGTTGCCCTGGTCACAGAGATCCTGCAGCTTTGGTTTCATAGGACCCATTTTTACACACATTCTAGTAAGACTGAGGTGGAGTAGATGTTGAAGTTGGACAAATCAAAGCCCTGGATGCAGGTTTGGGTAGTAGCTGATTTGGTCAGTCTTGAGGCAAGGTTCACTGCCAGCTCTCTCCCACCCATGCCAGCTCTCCTATGCCCATGTCAAGGTGTAGGGCCAGCTCTCCTGTTGCAGCAGCAGTGAAGGGAATGGCAGCCAATAACCTTGGGGTCAGTTCTCCCTGAATCGAAGGAAGTTCTCTACCTGAGATAGCTAGTAAGTGGCAGTTATGTGGGAATGTCTTTCTGTATGCCATGAATATTATTCTTTAAATAAAGGAACTATTTTGGCCCATGGTAGGCATTGTAGGAGTAGGCGGGGAACTTGGAACATAGGTAGAAGAAGGAGGGTAAAGTTAGACAGAGAAATCATCCAGCCACCCAAGAATCAACATATAAAGGTAACACAGGTGAGCCATGGGTCATGTGGCAAGACAGATTAATAGAGATTGGTTGAATTAATATGGAAGAGCTGACTGGCAATATGCATGAGATATAGGCCAAGCAGGATGAAATTAATATAAGCCTGATTCATTTTGGGGGAGCTAAGTAGGGAGGGAAGTTCCAGACTATGAAGCTAGGTGGTGTTAGTTTCTTGCTACATTCCAGGTGAATGAAAGCCTTGGAAATGCTTACATTTCACCCTTTGATATACATACATATATATATGCTGGATTTATGGCAGGGGAGGAGCATGGTCATTGTGATCTTTGTCTGCTTCCTGCTGACACAAGGACGGAGGCGTCTGCTGGATTCTTTAGCTTATCTTGCTGGCAGAATTGAGGATTTGAATCACAGGGCAGTGAATTTTTGCTTCCTGGAGCTTGGAAAAAAAATATGGGTTAGTGATAGAGCTTTGGGAGTGACAGACTAAGGGGAAAGAAGGGAGAAAGAAGCTTGGAAGTAAACCTTGAGTTAGCTGCATTGTGAGAATGGTTCTTTTCTTCTGCTAAGGGATTCTCTTGTCTGCTGTCTGCATATTAAGGTCTGCTGATCCTTGCTAGGTCTGGGAAAGGGAAAGGATTAAAGTGTCCTACGTTTTGTCTACCTGAACTCCTGCAGAGGGGTGGGGAATGGTCTTTGTTTTACCTGCAATGCATCTTCAAGGAGTGGTGACTTCAACTGTAGAGTTGAAAGATCTTTTGTTTACCTGGGTTTTCAAGCAGACTGCCTGGGGCTCCTTGTTTAGCATCTTGGCTTCTGCTATGGCTGGCTGCAAAGGAAGCTCGGAGAAGATTGGAGCTGGTTTTTTAAGATTTCGGATCTTTTGCCTGACTACTTTGAGGAAGGAGGATAAAAGATTTAAGATTAGACAAATGAATCCAATGTGAGAAGCCTTCAGTTTAGCGGCTGTGGGACTTGTCAGAATTACCCTATATGGTCCCGTTCACTTTGGAGTGATGGGATAAGGTCAGTGGCTTGGAGAGGAAAGTAAAACTTGATCTCCAATGTTAGCTTGAGGTGGGCAGGATGAATCAGAGCATGGTTTGGGGAGGAAGTCGTCTGCAAAATCCCACAAAGCAATCACAGGTGATGGATGAGGGGAGGAAGCAGATTGACAGGAAGGTATGGGTTTTTAGGAGACAGTCCGGGCGGTAAAACAGGTCTTCCAAACACAAATTCAAAGGGTGAGATTTTCAGAGGTTTTTTTGGGGGAGAGCTCTAAGTCTAAACAGGGCTAGAGGTAGCAACTTTATCTAGTTTCACTGCTTTCCTTAGTGCACAAGCCAACCACCCTGCTCTTCCTTCTCCCCATTTCTCTACTACATACTTGTTCATCATAGTGGTGTCGGTTGGGCACAAGGAGGGCTTATGGCTATCTTCTACTGACCTGGAATATTGAGTATATATTGATATTTTTAAAATAATAACAGACAGTATGATCTAACACTCTCCTGTTTACATTATTTTGAAATAAATTACTAAAATCTTTCCTGTTTCTCTTTCTGCTTTTTTGATATCCAGTGAGCAGTTTCTCAATAAGGTTTTTATGTAGAACCTCACAGTGACTTCAGGGTAACAAGTCTTCTTGATCTGGGTCTGCAGCCTCTAAAACTGTAGGCTAAATAAACCAATCTTTTGATAAGGTAATTATCAGTTGCTTTATAATAATTGTAGACACATGACTACTGCAATAAATAAGAAAATTCATGTCAGAAAAGCAAACTCCCCAAAGCTATTTTGGACTGGATTTCTCTACCTCTTAGAAAGTTTTTTGTGAAGGACCTCTGCCACCACACAGCTGGACATTAAAATCACACCACCTATCACATATTGTTGAATCTTTTGATATAACTCAACTCAGAAAATATCAGGTAAGGATATATACATTTTGAAAATCCTTTCAGGAAAGATTTTGCAATGAATAAAATGTCAGCTGTGAATATTGTAGCCCTGATGACCCTGTACCTGCTGAAACCCATGCATCTGAACTATTTTTATGTGGACTGCGCCCAGGTATTGTCCCTTAACTTCACCTCAAAAGTCATTTTACTGTAGCCTCTCATCGATTTCCTAGCCCTCCTACTGTCCTGTGTGTTCAGTATTGGCCATGAACATTAGATACACATACTAAAGGCAGCTGTATGGTTATGATGTCTATTTTATGATTTATTTCTATTGTTTAGAGTATTGTTGTTGGGACTGACTAGAAGTAACACAAAGACCCAAGAAGGTCCTGACCTAAGGGAAATTAGACTGAAACACAATGAGGATATAAACAAAAATTCAGGAGTAGCAGGAATCTGTTACTTATGGATAGGAAGAAGGTACAGGTTCCAATGTGCTGCATAAGGAGAGTAGAAAACGAGGATTTCTATTAAACAGTGACAAGTAAAAGGAGATGACCAATGAAATTGTATCTTATAAATAACCATGGGTATAAATAAGGTTTTTATTTTTTTTTCCTGGGGATTGAACCTTATTAATTACCATGGATATAGATCTTAGGGTATCTCTAGAGGCTACACCTTGTGAATATCTATGGCTAGGAAAGTTTGGGTTTCTCTGGGAGCTATATAAAGGCAAACTTATGAAGGGGAAACATATTTACATAATTTTTGCATTGATATCAGGTACTTTTGAGACTATTAGTTGTGGAGAGTCTTGGACTTTAAAGTGATAAATCAAGAACAGTCTGGTTATATCACAAACAACTTCACAGGAAAAAATATTTTTAACTAGGAAAATATAGCAGGATACATAACTTTTTTCTTTTTAATTTTTTTCTTTTTTATTATGAATAAAGTCTCATTTTTTTTATCCTTACCTCAGTTGAGGGGCATCTAGGTTGTTCCAGGTTCTTGATATTACCAATAATGATGCTATGAACATAGTTGAGCTAATGCTTTTGGAGTGTGCATGTGTGTCTTTAGGGTATATGTCTAAGAGTGATAGTGCTGGATCTTTAGGGATATTGATTCCCAGTTTTCTGAGAAACCGTTATATTGCATTCCAAAGTGGCTGAACAAGCTTACACTCCCACCAACAATGGAGGAGTGTTCCCCTTCCTCTACATCCTCTCCAGCACTGGCTGTCATCTGTGTGTGTGTTTTTTTTTTTTAAGATTTATTTTACTTATTGTGTATACAGTATACAGAAGACAGTAGCAAATGTCATTATAAAGAGTTGTGAGCTACCATGTGGTTGCTGGGAATTGAACTCAGGACTTCTGGAATATTAGTCAATGTTCCTAATCTCTTCAGCCCCATCATCTATGTTTTCAATCTTAGCCATTCTGACAGGTGTAAGGTGGTATGTCAAAGTTGTTTTGATATGCATTTCTCTGATGGCTAAAGATGTTGATCACTTTTTCATGTGCCTTTCAGCCATTTGTAATTCTTCTGCTGAGAATTCCCTTTTTAGTTCTGAACCAGATTGTGTTATTAAGGGTTTTGGGCTCTAGTTTTTTGAGTTCTCTATATATTTTAGAGATCAATCCTTTGTCACTTGTAGAGTGGGTAAAAATCTTTTCCCATTCTATAGGCTTTTGTTTTGTCTTCTTTACTCTGTCTTTGGCCTTACAGAAGCTTCTCAGTTTCAGGAGGTACCATTTATTGATTGTTATTTTTTTTCCTTCTTTATTTTGTATTTATCAAAAAAACAGTAAAAAGAATTTAAAAATGCGGAAGAGTTAACAATAACTATACAGAGGATAAGAATCATAAGCATGGCTTATCAAGGGTGGAAATGCAAATAAGATTGCTACACATATATTTTCTTTGTGTTCAGCTTTCCCTCTGAATTTTTTTTCCATCCCTGTATATCTTTATTCAAGGTCTCTTCCCCCTCCCATCACATCTGATCATTTTTCTTCTCTGCAACTCCCCATCCCCTCCCTTGGCAGGGAGCAGACAGTCCTATGGTCACACTGGCCCAACACCTGTTAGATTGGCTAAGATAAAAGGCACAGATGACAGCCTATGCTGGAGAGGATGCGGAGCAAGGGGAACACTCCTCCATTGTTGGTGGGATTGTAAGCTTA
>PVIH01010789.1:19294-73214 GCA_004025045.1 Sigmodon hispidus
TGAGAATCAGTCTCCCCAAGGACCCAGCAATACCACTTCTGGGTGTATACCCTAAAGAGGCACATTCACACTCCAAAGGTATTAGCTCAACTATGTTCATAGCAGCATTATTTGTAATAGCAAGAACCTGGAAACAACCTAGATGTCCCTCAACTGAAGAATGGATTAACAAACTGTGGTACATCTACACAATGGAGTATTACTGAGCAGTAAGAAAAAATGATATCCTAAAATTTACAAGCAAATGGATTGATTTGGAGAATATCCTCCTGACCAAGGTATCACAAACACAGAAACATAAGTAGAGGATGTACTCACTCATTAGTGGACTCTGTACAAACAAACAAGCAAACAAAAAAGCAAAGCATGCCCAAGCTGCAAACCACAACCCCTGAACAGTTTGTGAAATGAATCACCTTGGACTGACTCCTTGGATCCTACTTCCCCTAGAGGAACTCCTGACTCAGTCTTGTGGTTGGGGGGAGAGTACTGGATCTGCCAGGTGTGGAGCCTGAAGTAAGCAATATTGGGACAGTGGGATTTGGGACCCTGGGACTGCTTGCCCGGGGGGGGGGGATGGGGAGTTTTGGAGAAGTGAGAATGACTGGATGTGGTAGGAGGGGGAAGGGACCTTGAATAAAGATACACAAGGATTGAAAGTGTGACTTCTTTGTTCATAATAATAATAATAATATTAATGGATAAAAATCTTTCATCCTGCTACATTGCTAAAGGTGTTTATCAGCTGTAGAAATTCCCTGGTAGAATTTTGTGGGTCACTTATGTATACAATCATATCATCTACAAATAGAGATAGTTTCACTTCTTCTTTTCCAATTTGTATCCTCTTAATCTCCTTTTCTTTTTTTATTGTTTTATCTAAAACTTTGATAAGTATGTTGAATAGGTAAGGCGAGAGGTGACAGCCTTGTTTAGGTCCTGATGTTAGTGGGATTGCTTTAAGTTTTTCTCCATTTAGTTTGATGTTGGACACCAGCTTTTTTAAATTGCCTTTAGGTATTTTCCCTGTATTCCTAATCCCTTCAGAGCTTTTATCATAAAGGAATGTTGGATTTTGTCAAAGGCTTTTCAGCATCTATGGATATAATCATGTGGTTATTTTTCCTTCAGTTTGTTTATATGATGGATGACATTTAAAGTTTTCCATATGTTGAACCATCCTTGCATTTTTGGGATGAAGCCTACTTGATCATGGTAAATAACTTTTTTTATATGTTTTTGGATTCTGTTTGCCAGAATTTTGTTGAGAATTTTTGCATTAATGTTCATGAGTGAAATTGGTTTGTAATTTTCTTTCTTTGCTGCATCTTTGTTTGAGTATCAGTGTTATTGTGGCCTCATAAAAGAATTTGGCACTATTCCTTCAGTTTCTAGTGTATGGAAGAGTTTGAGGCTTATTGGTATTAGCTCTGTTTTGAATGTTTGGTAGAACTCTACCCTGAATCCATCTGGGCCCTGTCTTTTTTTTTTATTTGGGAGACTTTTAATGGCAGCTTTAATTTCCTTTGGTGTAATAGAACTGTTTAGGTCATTAATCTGATCTTGATTTAATTTTGGTTAATGGTACCTCTCCAGAAAGCTGTCCATTTCTTCTAGGGTCTCCATTTTTGTGGAATATAGATTTGAAAGTATGACCTGATAATTCTCTGGATTTCATGGGGGTCTGTTGTTATGTCCCCTTTTCATTTCTGATTTTGCAAATTTGAATACCCTTTTTCTGCTTTTCAATTAGTTTAGGTAAGGTTTATTTCTCTTGTTAACTTTCTCATAGAACCAACTCTTTGATTCTTTGATTCTTTGTATTGTTCTTTTTGTTTCAGTTGTTTTATTTAAGCTCTAAGTTTGATAATTTCCTGCCATCTATTCCTTCTAGGTGAGTTAGCATCTAATTGTTCTGAGGTTTTCAGCTGTGCTGTTAGGTCTCTAATGTGGGATTTCTCTAGTCATTTCATGTAGGCAACTAGTGCTATGAGTTTTCCCCTTAAGACTAATTTCATTGTATCCCATAAGTTTGGATATGTTGTGGATTCTTTTTTTGTGAAATTCTATGAAGGCTTTGATTTCTTTCTTGACCCAGAGGTGGTTCAGCTGAGTGATGTTTAGTTTCCACGAGTTGGTAGGCTTTCTGTGATTTTTGATGTTGTTGAACTCTAACTTTAGACAGTGGAGATCTGAAATGGTACATGGAGTTATACTCATTTTTTTGGTACCTCTTGATATTTACTTTATGACCCAGTATGTGGCCAATTTTAGAGAAAGTTTTATGGGGTTCTGCAAAATATGTATATTCCTTTTTGTTTGGGTGGAGGTTTTGGTATGTATCTACTAAATCCATTTGTGTCATAACTTCAGCTAGAGCTCTTATACCTATGTTGAGTTTTTGTCTGGTTGACCTATCTAATGGTGAAAGTGGGGTATTGAAGTCTCCCATTCTTAGTGTGTCAGGTTTGACATTGGGTTTAAGCTTTAGAAGCATTTCTTTTTACATATGTAGATGCCCTTGTGTTAGAGGCATAGATATTCAGGATTGAGATTTTTGTCTTGGTGAATTTTTCCTGAGATGAATAAGTAGTGTTCTTCCTGGTCTCTTTTTATTCAATTTAGCTTAGAGTCTACTTTGTTAGATATTAAAATGGCTACACCAGCTTGTTTCTTTTTTTTATGCTTTAGTACCCCAATTTATTCCAATATTATTTAAGAATATTTAAACATAATATTCTTTTTTTCACTTTTGTTTTTGTTGTTTTTTTATTATGAATACAGTCATATTTTTTATCCATGTGTCCCCTTTGTTCCAACTCCCTTCCCCCTCCACCCCTCCCAATCACATTCTCTTCTCCCCATTTCTTTATCTTCTGTGTAGCAAGGGCAGGAGGTTCCAAGGTCTTAAGGTAGCTTAGTTCAGCATCCACTTCAGACAGATCTGCTTTCCTCACCCCAACATCAAGACTGTGTCAGGTGTTCCTCTGTAGGGAATGGGTTCCAAAGAGCCAGTGCAAGGTGTTCAGATCCTAAGCTGATCAGTGGTTGTGCTTTGCAGCTTGGGCATGCTTTGCTTTTTGCTTAAAGTCTACTAATGACTGAATATATCTCCTGCCTATTTTTCTGAATTTGTGATATTTCACTCAGGAGAATGTTCTCTAAATCCATTTGCATACAAATTTTAGGATATCATTTTTTTCTTATGGCGGAGTAGTACTCCATTGTGTAGATGTATTACCAATACTCCTCAAACTGTTTCACACAGTAAAAATCGAAGGAATATTGCCAAACTCTTTTTATGAAGCCACATTTACCCTATACTTAAGCCACTCAAAATGAAACAAAGAAGGAGAATTACCAGCCTGTTCTTAAGGCCATTTGATTGGAAAGTCTTTTCAACTTTACTCTGAGCCTGTATCTGTCTTTAAAGTTGAGGTGTGTTTCTTGTGTACATCAGAAGGATGGTTTCTGTTTTGTACCAATTGTGTTAGGGTCTGTCTTTCCATAGATAAATTGAGTCCATTGATATTAAGGGATATTAGTGACCAACGGTCAATATTTCCCATCATTTTTGTTAGTAGCTAGTATTTCCTTTTTATGGGGGGGTTAAGAATTGTCTGTGGTTACATGGGTGTTTCTTGTTTTCTTAGGTTGGAGTTTTCCCTTTAGGGCTTTTTGCAGGGTGGTATTTGTGGTTAGTTATTGTTTAAATCTGGTTAAGTCGTGAAATATCATGTTTACTCCATCTATGTTGTTTGATGGTTTTGCTGGTTACAATAGTCTAGTTTGGAATCCATATGCTTTTAGTGTGTGTATAATGTCTAACTAGGACCTTCTTGCTTTCATTGTTTCCAATGAATAGTATTCTGATGGGTCTACCTTTATAGGAGGTGATTTGACAGTTTTCCTTTGCTGCTCTTAGTATTTTTTCTTTTTTCTGTAGGTTTAGAGGCTAGATTATTATATGGTGAACAGACATTTTTTGTTAGTCTTGTCTATTTGGTGTTCTGTGACTCCTTGCATCTTTATTGACATTTTCCTCTTTTGGTTGAGGAAGTTTTCTTTTCTGATTGTGTTGAATATATTTTCTGTGCCTTTGAACTGGTATTCTTCTCCTTTTATCCCAGTTATTTTCAGGTTTGGCTTTTTCGTGGTGTCCCACATTTCCTGGACATTTTGTGTTATTACTTTTTTGGGTTTTTTTTTTTTAACTGATGTATCTATCACCAGTATTGAGTATTCTACCCCAGAGATTCTGTTTTTCATCTCTTAGATTCTGTTGGTTATGCTTGAAGCTGTGTTTCCGGGTTGTTTTTATCAGCTTTTCTATTTCTAGTTTTGTCTCAGTTTATACCTTCTTTATCGTTTCTTTTTCACTTTTTAATTCCTGGTAAATTTTTATCACCTGTTTTTTTTTTTTTCCTTTTTCTTGGTTTTCTTTCTTTTCTTTTTTTTTTAAGGGCCTTTTTTTAATCTCTTCTAATTTTCTCTTTTAAGGCTCCTATTAGTTTCATAAAGGTATTTTTATGGTCATTTCTTTCTGTTCCCTCTTCATTGTCATGTTCAGATCTTAAAGCTGTAGAACTACTTGCTTTTTCTGGTGGTATCTTGTTGACCTTTGTATTGTTGTATATATTCTTGCACTGCCATTAAACTACTCACTATAAATGCATGAGAACCTTGGTATAGATCTCTAGCACCTATAGCATATATCATAACTCTAGTACTCAGGTTGGGGAACAGAGACTAATCGATCTTAAGGGCTTGTCTAGCCAATCTTTCTAAAATATTGAGATTCAATTAAAAAAGAGACTTTTCAAAGTACTAAGGCAGAAAGCATTAGTGTAAGACATTCTACACTGTCTTCTTGTCTCCATAAGTACATGCACATATATACACACAGACACATATATACACACATACACACAAACCCTTTATATGCTTTGTCTAAACAATACTTATTGTTATGAATAATAATGTAAGATTATAGTAAACAAATACAACACTGATTCATTAAAAAAATAAAGTTCTAATATGTTTACCAAAACTAAGTTAAGTAAACTTCAGAAAGAAAATAATTATTAGGAACAAAATTATTATTAAAAGCGATAAATAATCTACCACCTAAGATAAAGCAAATATGGAGTTCCAAACAAAACAAATCAGAAATTTATAAAATAGAAATATCAATAGATATTGATATCTCACAAAATGGTTTATAATCTAGAAAATTAAAATAAAAGTTAAAAAGATACAAATTATTGAAACCATGTAAAAAGAAATACATAAGCTGTGTAGTCCTACAACTTCTCTGTGCAGTCTTGACAAACATTGAAGAAACTTTAATATAATTCTAAAGGATTTCTTGTCAATAACAGAGGAAAAGATCATATATACCTGATCACCTTAAATCCAACATTACTTTGATATAAAGACTTCCAGGGAATCAATGTGAAGCATCTTAGTAAACCAAAAAAAAAAAAAATGGGGTGCTGCAATATTTAAATAAAATGACACATAGTGTCCAAACATCTTTATGCTATATATTCAGTACAAATCTAAAATCTGACAAGCATGCTGTGGTAATCTATTTTATATTTATATAAAATAAGCCTGTAATATCAGAGAGAAGAAACAGACTGCAGTCAATTCTCACTCAGCCAACTTCTCAGGCTGAACAGGCTAAATGCTGTCTTTAAGAGTCCTCCACTTTGCTTGTTGCTCCTACAGAATGCCTTTATGCCTGCCTTTTAAATCTCTTCTCTGCCCACTTGTTTTACTTTCGGGCTCAACTTTGCATCATTATCCTAGAGTTAGGATTAAAGTTGTGAGCCACTACTGTTTGGTTGTTAGGCCTTGAACTCACAGAAACACAGAAAGGTATCTGTTTCTGGAGTTATGGGATTAAAGGTGTGAGTTACCACACTCAGCCCCTCAGGCTTGACTGTGAGCAATTTTGTTCTTTAATATTCCTGGCTGATTTTATTAAATATAAAATATATCACCACACCAAGAATTTATTTCTACTATATTAATAGATTAAAGAGAAAAATCTCATGTCTACTTGTTAATGGATGGAAAATATATTTGTCAACATTTTAGATCCATTTATTGTTTAAAAGTTTTTGGCTGCTGCTTCAGAAATAAAGGGAGATTTCTTCAGTCTCATCAATAACATCAAAAAGTCTTTAGGTCTGATTGTAGAGTAAGTGACTAAGTCCTTTATAGCACAGAAATAATTTTTTAAATCATTTTTTGGTTAATTTTTAGAATAGAAACAAATTATCCTTTTCAGTTAATGTAGCTTTGGCCGAAGATCTAGTAAACAAGCTTTACACTTTTAAACACTTTATTTCAGACAAAAGTACAAAAACAATTCAATGGAGAATGGACATTGTTTTTAATCAAACAGTGTTGAAACAACTGAACATCCACAAATAAAAAAAGAGCCAGTGACAACACCTTACGTAGTGTACAAACTGAGCTAAAATGGCTCACAGGGTTATCCATAAAAAATAAAATGATAAAGAAATACTTATCAGATCTTGTATTACCTTGGTTTATACACTCAGTAGAATACCATACAAGTGAGAAGCAAAGGAGTAGGAGAAAATACCAGTCACATATTTGACAAAATATTTGAAGCAAAAATGTTTACAGAATTTAAATCCAAGCACACAAATTATAAAAGTTATCATTCTTTCTGTTAATTAAAAATTAATTAAATTAAAGTTGCTAGTTGCAATTAAACTTAATTTTAATTAAAATGAAAAAATAAAAAATATTAGTGGTCATAGCTTTCTTAATTTTTTTTTAAATTTTTCCTCTCTGTAGTTTGCAATTTTTACTAAATATTTATGCTTTTGTAGTTTTAGCACTGATTTTAGGAATGACTTGATTATGAAGCCCTTTCTACTATTGTATTTTTGTTTCTTTTTTCTCTGGTGTTAACACTTTCTTATCGTCCTCATCTCATAGAAATTACCATTGTGCACACTACACATTTTTTCAGTTTCTCTTGCTTTAAACAAGTTCTGGTCAAACAACTTATCTTTCTACTTGACATCTGATAGAGATTGTTTCACCTTTATGACTTGTTTATTATTTATAGCAAAAATTGTTCTCTTATTTTACAATAACAATAGATAAACATGGATGGAGAAGCCATTTCTTCCTGAATTCTGAGCTACATACCTCTGGTTTTACAGCTCCTCTTAACTAGTAATATAGTAATGTATCAGATGTTGCTATTGGTGCACAAAACACCTCTTCCAGCTCATGAAAACCTCTATTCTTAAGAATATTATTTGAACCTTAAATAATCAAATCTTGTTGGATACCATTTGTATTATATTTTATGGAGATTGAAAGAGTACATTTTAAAAAATATTGTGGATCTTCCGTTTTAAAACATTCAAGCACACTGCACATTGTTTATATATTTTTAAATTGAAAAGAATTTTTGAATAGAGCTGTTAGCAACTCAGATATTATTGTCTCTACTCACCATTGTGTACAGCTACTATTTGAGACTTTGATTTCTGTCAGTTTCTTTGTAGAGAAGGCCAAAACATACTGCCTCCCACCTCGAAAGTCTGCATAGGAGCTTCTATGTTGATACAGTTTGTTTGAGTGTGGCACTTAGTGGTGGAGGGATTTTAGAGCTTGATTCTAGAGCTGAAAATGCACCATAGCTTGATCCTTGAAGTTATCAAGGCTTACAAAGGCTCTGGGGGCTGACCTTGTGGTGGTGCCTCCAGCCATACTGGTCAGAATCCCATTGGTTGAGTTCAGAACCACATCTTGCTGGGCTAGAAAGATTTTATTTTGTGGTTCTGTCTCTATTTGACATTTGAGCTCAGAGATGAGACATTCATAATAGTTGGCCTGGTCTACTGTGTCAGGATGGTGGAGACAAAAAGAGAACCAAAGTCCAGGTCCCTAGAAGATAAAGTTCATCACAATGTGAGGGAGGCTCTCAATGAACTCAGGGATCTAAGTACAAGTGGATAACTTCACCTGGAATGGGTCACACAGCTTAGAAGGTAGACCTAGGAAGATACTGTAAAGCATGGGGACAGCAGAAATTGGCAAACCCAGAAGAAACACGAAGGGAAAAAAGTAATTTGCTGGGGAGTTCCAGAAAGCGCAAGAGGCCGATGAGCAGATGGAGAAATGTGCTTTCTATTGGCTCAGACCCAGATTGTAAGCTTCAACTTCTTCACACTGAAAAGTAGCAGGAACCTGGTGACATTATCAGAGGTAGCAAGTGCGGAAGAATCCTTCCAGCAAGAGTGCAGTCTGAGTGTAGGTAGATGAGCTCCAGCAGCTGGTTGAGCACCTGGAGCTCCAGGGTTGCTGAAAAACAATCCATCATAAAGGGCCACAGCGTATCCCCAAAACATATGGTAGAAAGTACATTAAGAGAGGCTGACTAAGTTTACTTGGGTCAGAAAATTAGTTCTAAATTAGTCCTATCAAATTTATTTTTCTAACATGAGAATTCTATAAGAAGGCTACCCAGTAAATACCAGGAATGTAAGATGTATTCACTTTGGGATAGTGTAAGAGAATAGTTAAGAACACGGCTTTCCTTAGTCCTGGTTCTGTGGCTTATTCCTTGGGTCACCATGCAGACCATCTATCCAATCTTTTGAACTTGTTTGCTCATTAATTCACCTACTTTCATGAATGTAGCCTTTAGCAACAGTTGAGGCAGCTATTACATGAAAAAAATCACTTCATTCCATAATTTAAGGTGGTCACTCATTTGATTATAGGGGAAGCCCTGCTTAGGCACCCAAGGAGGCAGAAGTAGAGATCCATAGCTAAGCACCAGGTTGAGCTCTCAGTCCAGCTGAAGAAAAAGAGAGAGAGTATATGAACAAAAATTGGGATCATGTGGAGGAGGCCCACAGAGATGGCTTACTAGAGCTATTGGAAGCTCATGGCCTCTGAAATAATCACCGAAGAAACTTCATGGAAAGGTAGACTACAGTTAAAACAGCATGAGCAATTTGTGGAGCCTTTTCCAGTAGGATCAGAGTATATTCCTGATGCATGAACTGACGTCTGGGAGCCCATTCTCTACAGAGATACATCTAACTCAGCCTTGATACTGGGTTGAGGGACTTAGGTCTATCTCAACTGGATATTCGAGAGTGAACTGACTAACTTTGGGATTGCTTGCCTTCCTTGGGGAATGAATGAGGGAAAGAAGTGGGGGGAAGCTGAGTGAGGACTGGGAGGGACTGGGAAGAGGAAAGGGAGGGGAAGCAGTGGTGTCTATAGACAAAATTTTTTTAAATAAAAACCTTCATTCATTTATTACACCTTGTATGATAGCCTGTCTTTTAACAGAATTGCTTAGACTGGAATCGTGCTTACAATCTTCATGAACTGTATCAGACACAGTCTGCTTTTATGTTTTAGTTTCTGAAATAAACACTGAATAGACCCATCTCATAGGGCAACAGAAGTCATTTAAAAATTATGATGTGATTGTGAGAAAATTAACAGCAGTGATGTTATGCCACACCAGTGTCATTGTTAATTTCCTATGGAAGACATGACTTTCACATCTAATGAACAATGTCATAATAAGCCCCACAAATATCATTATGGCTTTATTTGATTTATTTTCAGCATTATTTAAGTTCTTACGGACTTACATTTTGTTCATTGGACTTGAATGACAGGTGATATCCATGTACTTTAGACACAGTGAAGTAGAAGTGAGCAAGCTGAGCCTTGCCTGGTTCGTTCTTTTTTGCCAGACCTACTGCTTTGATTTTGCTAAACAATTTATACTCAAAACCATGTAGAGTGTGAAATATAATAAGCTAGAAGATAAGAGCTAATAGGTGATATTGTTTTTATAATATGCATATTTAAGCATTCATTGAGAATTGCACTGGAACCAAAGTGTGTCACTCAGATTTCTTCTTAGGAACTGCTGGTATCCCTGGCTTCTCATTTGCATCTGCCACAGTATTCACAATGTGGGATTCTAACTATTTTTCTACCTGTTTTACTCTTAGACGACAAGTGAACATGATAAAGCAATACAAGTTATTTTCCTTCATGGACCAGGATATTCTGACTTGTACTTGTAATTTTGTGACATCTACTGGTCTGGAGTATAATTCCTGAATCCTGACCTGCAGTCAGAGTCTCTGCTTATTCAATTTTTTCTCTCTTTCTTTTCTGTTACAGAAAGCCACTATTTCTATAGTCTGACCTTAGCCTTTCCTAATTCTGCTCTGTCTCTCTTTTATCATCAACAGAAAATTTCTACCAAGAAACTATTCTACTCCATCTTCTATGTATGGAAGGACACAATGTGCATAGTACCAATTAGTCTTTAGGGTACAAAGAAAAGCAAAGCCATTTCTTTTATTATCATAACCAATTAAAAGCTTTTTCATCATCATAGATGGAGACAAACAGAAGAACAAAAGATACGAGAAGATGTAAAGTTTAAATAAGAATCCTGGCAATGTGATAAACTCATTCCCTCTTCACTGGAGTTAAGAAAGATACTTGGAAGGGTCTCTATAAGAGTTAGATGAGAAGACCTCTTATGCTTATATTGTTGTTACACATGAACATGCTTGAGCACATACACACACAGCTCGATTGCTGTATAAATGCTACTTATGTGTATATGTTTTCAGATCTGAACATTTTATATTGGATTACACCCAAGCATAGGGGTAGCACTAACTGAACTTAAGAAATTATATTTTTTAAGAGAAGAAATAATGAATTTGAGTGGTTGCTGGGCGAGTGTGTTTGTGAGGACATGGAGAAAGAAAAGGAAGCTAAGTATGACATTTATTTTACATGTACATTTCATTGAATATTTACATGATTATCTCAAAGAATACATTTTTGGAATTGCTTTATATTTTATTTATTTTTAGAATCAAAATTGAAGAAATAAGAAAAACAAATATTGATATCAATAAAATATTTAAGATCAAATATCTAATATACAACTAGGACTTTGTTTAAAGACAGATTTATAGTTAGCTCAGTGGTTATGACTCCCTGCATTTAAAAAAAGAATTGAATAGCATAAAATATGACAAAAAAGAATAGCCAGAAAATACTATGTTTTAATTCAAATGCCTTCATCTAGGTACTTGTTTAACTTTTATTTACTTATTTGTTTGTTTATTCATTAATGCTCATGATTAAACTCCAGGTCTTGAGCTTTTACATCAAACAATATCACTGACCTGGTACTCCAATTTCTTATTCATCTGATTCACTAAGTACATTTTATAGTGCTGATTTTAAAGTTCAAAAACTCAAAGTTGAAACTGGACTTCAAAAATGCCTATTTATATCTCTTGCTCTTGTGGAACTCACAAGACCCAAACCATATGTTAACGTGACCCAATCTTTAGTGCAACTTGAAGTCAAAATAGACCAATTTTTCACAGAGAACAAGTTACAGTGATGTCAGCCTAGTACCTACTGATTCTGGTCTTTCTTTTTTGTTGCTGTTGTTTGTGGGAAACAAAATTGGAGAGTACATGTTCTTTTTCTATTATTGATTTTTTCCACTTTTATTACTTTGAATCAGGTAAATGCTGGTTTCTTTTGTGAGTTTACAGAAAAGACATATCAATCAAAGATTTACAGCTCCCAAGGAGACCAGATTGAAAGAGATTATGTTATGGTGCTGAATAAACAGACATTGTGTCTAATAAGAGTAAAGTGAGGCCTTTCCATTTGGTCAGAAATCCTGATTTTAGTGTTTGTAATAGCAGAGGTATGGGGAAGTTACTTACCCCTGAAAATGTGCTTTCTATGAGGAAGAATAATATAGTAAATGGAAGTTGTGGGATCCTACAAACTTAAGTTTGAATGAGGGCTACACATTTTTAAAACCTGAGCATGGGTTTTTTTTTTTAAGTTTTGAAAATTAAAATATAATTATAACATTTTTCCTTTACTTTCCCTTTCTCCAAACTTTCTCATATATCCCATTTTCTCTCTGCCAAGTTCATGCCTTCTTTTTCCTTAATTATTATCAAATATGTAAATATGACCTGTTCAGTCTGCCTAATGCTATTTGTATGTATATAATTACAAGGCTTACCTGTGGTATTAGGTAAGACTTCTAGGAGTAGACTTCCCTGGGGAACACTATTTCTAATGCTTCCGGTATCCCATCGCTTTTTGTACATTTTTATCTATGGTTGAATTCCTGTGTGATTTCCCCATTTTATGTTCACATGTCACTATTGGTATCATCCTTGTTGAGGGTATTTTAGGCAACTATGTTGATGAGACTTCATGAATGTAACTTCAGTGACATTTCTAGGACATGTAATGCCACCACAAACTTCTTGTTCCTCTGGTTCCTACAATCATTTTGTCCTCTTTTCTGCAATGATCCCTGGGGAGCCTGGGTGTTTTAAAACTCCAAGAGCTTTTATTTTGCTTATATGAAATAGATTTAGGAAAAACATCAAATTACCTGTTTCATATATTATAGACATATTTATCTCATTAAAAATAACATTGAATCTTTTATTCTGTGAAAATAGTCTATTAATTTACATAGACATTCAATATTTGTTAATCATTTTGTGGGCTGAATGATAATCTAGATGTTATGTGTTCAATGACAAAATAATAGAACTCTCATGGTGAAATATGAGATATCTCTGTGTGATACAAATGTCTAAAAGATTAGGAAGATATTCTCAGGATAGTGGTAGTTCCCACAGGGAAGTTAGACATTTGAAAATGTAAAAGTTAAACTGATAACCAAAGCACACAGAGTCCAATCCACACAAACAGCATTCTCAATATTTTAGCCAATTAATCTATAAATAATATTTTTAAAATATGTATTTCTACCTATGGATATCTTATTTACTATGTGATATGAGTTATTAATATTAAAATTATAACTAGCAATATAGAACTATATCTCATGTCTGACTGATGTTTACTTGATATGTGTGTTTTCGAAAGACACTGAGAAGCATTTTGGCACTTTGGATGCCATATCACACAACTATTCAGAGTCACAGGTGGGGTCTGCTTTAAACAAAAAATAAAAATAAAATGCAACATATCTCTCTCTCTCTCTCTCTCTCACACACACACACACACACACACACACCTTTTAAAATGTTGTTCTTCACAGATTAAGTTACAAAACTTACAGGCCATGTGAGAAATAAAAGAAAGAAGAAGTAACTTTGCCATTCTTGGTCTTACTATGAAGAAGGTCTACTGTGTAGTTCAACCACTTTCAACCATATGTGTGTCATGCAGGCACCACAAGAGTTATAAAAGAACTAATTTGGAACTTAAAATGCAATTTCAATGAGTGAACAAATGTGTAAACACTTGATTAATAACAGTCCTGTTTGTGTCTATGTGTTTGTATGTGTGTGGTACACATATACATGTACGTGTGTCTGTCAATATGTATGTAAGTGTGTGAATGTGTATTCATGTGGGGTATGCGTGTGTGTGTGTGTGTGTGTGTGTGTGTGTGTGTGTGTATGTGTGCCTGTCCTTTCGCTTCCTGCTACAGGATTAACTCTACTATCTTTTCCTGATATAAGAAACATTGAAGAAAATGTTTATGAATGTAGACTCAAAACTTCTAAATAAATTTCCATGTGTAATTATCTGGCAGAATCTTCAGTTCATGGAAAAGTTAGTTCTAGAAATGAATTGAGTTTCTAGGCATCATCAGATAAATGATGTCACGTAATGGCACAAAACTGGATTAAATCATCAGAATGGTTGAGATGAACTGTAAGGATTGATTTCTAGGGCACTTAAACCTTTAGGGGCTAAGAAGAAAATTGAAGAAGCAATTTTGAAAAAGGAGTAGTTAGATAAGAGAAAAATCAGAATCAAGGTATTTCAAGGAAGAAAATGTCAAAACACAAAAGCAGGATGAGTTCTGCAGACCTTAATTAGATGACTATTAGCTCTCCTAACACCAAGGAAATTGGTGACATGGGCAGAAAACAGAAATTTGTGATATCAGACCACGAGAGTGTTTTTAATGATGTATTTTTTTATAAGATGGAAGAATCTGTCAACAGTTAACTAAATGTCTTTTAAAGAATAGAATAAAGCACAAAAGCATATCCTCCAGTTCTCTAGATGTGAAGAACCTCAGGCTTGACCTCAGACAGACACAGACTACCTTGGGTAGAATATCATAAGTGTGCAATTACAAATAGGGTTAGGTGTAGAGATGAAGCCTTTGCTCTTGGTACATCTGAATCTCAAACATAAATCTTATTGAAAGCTTATTCTCTGGATGAAATAAAAATTTTGGTGCAAGGAGGCACTGAAATGTTTATACTTTTGTATGTAGAGAAACTGACCATTTATCAAGGTAATGCATTTCTTTTAGAAGTTCCAAGCTTTTTGAGGGTTGGCAAAAGTAGATACTGGGAATTATATAAAATTGGATATTGTGAAACAAATAAAGCATGCCAACCTGGTAGATGCATATGCAGGTAAATAATTATAATTGAAATTAAGTTATATAAGGGAGAATGTAATTACATATGTACTAGTGGGTATTTAAAATTTGCATGGCTGGTAATTCTTGTGGTGAAAAATTGTGCCAAAGGAGAAAGGCATTGTTAACACGTTTGTCATAATTGTAATTAGCCTCTTTCCATTATAATCCAAGATAAAAAAAAATAGGTTCCTGGAAGTCTTAGCTCTGTATAGTGTATAGCCTGAAGGGCTTTGGATCTCTCTTACATCAGCACAGAGACTACACTGTATTCACATGTACATATATACAAACATAAACGCAAACAAGTGAAATATTCAAGTAATACGAAGGCATGCTACATTAGACAATATTAATCATTTTCTAGATTGTTTTACTGTAGATGCTGATTATTTAATGTTCATTTTCATGACTACTAAAAGCAAAGCTTGAAGTTTGGAAAAAAAAACCAACCATGTATGAATCTCATGGTAAAAGAGATCAATTAGAGGAACTTATTTTTCCACTTTAGATTTATGATGGGAGGACCAGGACAATGGTAATGAAGTCTGTGAAAAGAACAATTGTCAATGTCCTAGGAAAGTGAGAAACAGTTGAGGTGACCCATGCAGAACTGGATGGCTTGTGCTGCCACCTGGAATCATGGTGTCGACCAGGCCCAGGTTGCTGCCATGGGCCATGTCTTGGTCCTTGGCCCTACAGCAGCCAGGGTCTGGGTTAATAGCCATGGCTTCTGTTACCACAGGGGCTGCTCATATGCCTGAGGTGGTGACAGCCACCTGAGGCCATGATTCTATTCCAGGGCTTTGCCATATCTATATACCTATATGGCTTGGGGCCCTATCTATCTGAATGGCCTCTGCTGCCAACTAGGACATGGTGACATCTGGTCAAGCTGCTGCTAAGGGCCAGGTCTAGGTCCATGGTCATGATGTACTTGAAGTATGTTTTGATATCCATGTTCCTGTTACCACAGGAGGTCCTATTGCTTGTTGAATTAAAAGAGGCGGTGCTGAGCCAGCCTGGCCCTTCCCTGGCCCTAGGATAGCTGGTCCTGCCCCTCACTGGACCCTGCAGTAGGAGAGTTGGCTCTGTCTGCCATTGGAGAGCTGCCTCCCTTGCTCTCAGGAGAGATGCGCCCATCCCTTATCACCAGGGTGAAGATCTGGCTCCAATAGCATAGGCCTAGGGATCTGACTCTGCCCCTAGCTTGAAGGGTAAGTCCTAGTGGCTAGAACTGACCTACTTAGCTATTACCCAGACCCACATCCTGGGTCTTGGGTTGGTTCACCCTAACATCTACCTCATGTATGACTTGCCATAGTTCATGATAGGATTGGTACTACAGAACACCTGAAAGATCTCCATAATTAGAAAAGTGTTCAGGCAAGGATTCAGTTATGATCCAGCAGGTCCAGAAGCCTTGAACCAGACCAATGACTCATTGCCATGAACATTTTGCTGGTGAGGCTGATTCGACAAAAGCATATACTGTGTGATACACTGTAGCTCCCGATGCCCCTAAGATGAATGAGATGGGGTTTTATTGGTGGTTTTTGTTTGTTTTTAATTAATTTTGGGTATTTCTTTTGTGGGGCATGAGGCAGGAGTAAGGGGCACATAGATGAAGGGGCTGAGAGGTGGATTGAGTGAATGATGTGAAATTCCCAAAGAATCAATAAAGAATTATGTTTAAAGAAAGATGAAAGTATTACTACATTAAAATTTCTATCAGTCCAGAGGCCATGAGCTCCCAGGAGCTCAATTGTCTCTGTGGGTTTCCTCATCATGATCTTGACCCCTTTGCTTATATAATCCCTCTTTACTCTTTTTGACTAGACTGAGAGTTTGGGCCAGAATTCTGTGCCTTTTTAAAGTTTCTGTCACTTAACTTTTCCTTTTCCCATTTATTCATTGTATTTAATTCTTAGAAGTGGACGTCACAGTAGAAAATTCAGTGGAATTTTAGGAGACCAAACACAGATGAATACTGGTTCCAAATAGTATCATTGTAAAGAAAGCTGAAGATCCAAAACATTCATGTTAAGGATTTCTCCTCTTTGAATGACATAAATATGCTTTTGGGACTGAACTGCATGGGACTGAACTAGGCACTCTGAATGTGGAAGACAGAGTGTGGCTTGGGGAGATTGTGGGGCTTCTGACAGTAGGACCAGAATTTATCTCTAGTGCATGAACTGGCTTTTTGGAGTCCATTCCCTATAGAGTGACACCTTGCTCAGCCTTCATATGGTGGATGGGTTTAGTCCTGCCTCATCTTGATATGCAGACTATATTGACTCCCTGTGGGAGTCCTTATCCTCTCTGAGAAGTGGATGAAGGGTAGGGTGAGGAGAAGATTGGGCGAGTAGGGGGAGGGGAGGAAAGGGGAACTGTGGTTGGTATGTAAAATTAAAAAAAAAACTTTTAAATAAATAAAAAGAAAAAATTTCATTAGTGGACATACATGCACATAAATGTGTACACATGCATAAAAGATTGTGAAAATTATCTTATAAAAAGTTATCTAAAAATAAAGTACAAAATAGGAATAAAAAAATTCTGAGGTAGATAGACTTACAGAATATATAGGCTGCAGAGTGGAAGGCAAGACAGTCTTGTGGATGTGATCCTCATGAAGGTGAATGATATCTTGCAACATCACAGGAGTGTATGTAGGAGGGAGAGACTATTCTCTAACAGGATGCCAGAATCACA
Organism: Sigmodon hispidus; assembly: GCA_004025045.1. NCBI lineage: Eukaryota > Metazoa > Chordata > Mammalia > Rodentia > Cricetidae > Sigmodon > Sigmodon hispidus. The sequence continues at coordinate 36,534 of PVIH01010789.1, forward strand.
CAAATGTTAAACTCCTACAATATTTGAATTTCTTGGAATCTTATGTCCCCTGAGAACCCCTTCAGTCCCCAGTAAAGGTCACTTTCTTAATTACAAGAAAGCACTGTAGTATATTCACACTTAAAGAGTCTACCATATCTCTCACAAGTTGTTTACACAATAATGATTGAGGAACAAATATTCAAAATCATATCTCATTTCAATGATCTAGTTTGGTACAGAATAACTCAACATATTACACTAAGGCATAGGAAATATCAGAAACAGATGGGTTCATAGAAAACAAACTGAGTGCTGGCCAGGGGCTGAGGGCTGGGGGAGTGCAGAATTAGTAGTAAATAGGAATGGGATCTTTTCCAGGAAAAGGAAACAGATGACTAAGGTCATGATGCCTCACAACTCTGGGACTGTACTGAGGGCACGGTTACATGACCACAAAGCTTGGTTTATAAGGCATACTTGCTACAAAGATAACTTGGGAAAATAAGCCAAATCTAGTTACTCTTCTCCTCTTGGCCATCTTTTATAAAATTTAACTTTTTATCAATACTTTGTGGATTTCACATTATGCATCTTGATCCCATTCATTTCCCCACTCCTTTATATATGTCCTCTACCCTTGCAATCTTTCTCCTAAGATAATATATGGGGAATTTAAAAAAAAAAAATAAAAGTCTTGTTGTGGGAGCTGCAATGTGACATAGTGAGTCATACGGTTTGCCGTTTAGTCTATACATCTGTACTTGCAAGTGTTCATTGCAATGAGTCATTGGTATGGTTTGAGGCCTCTGGTTTCAGCTACACTATTGATGCTGAGCCCTCAGTGGGACTCCTGTTGGATATCCTGTTGTTGTTCCCTGTCATGGAGATCCTGCAGATTTGTGTCCCCTTTAGTGCTCCAGCAGATTATAGATAGGGTGGATGTTGGGGGTGGGCCAACTCCTAACCCTGGTTCTGAGTCTGAGTAGTTGCAGTCAGGCTGCCAACTCTTCTTATTTCTACTATCAGGGTCAGGTCTCTAGCACTGCCCTGGCAGTAAGCAGCAAGGCTTGAGCTGGTTCTTCTGCTCTTATGCCCTTGGGGATGATTTACTAATATCTATATCACCAGGGCCAACTCTACTCTGTTAACAAGGTGAGGTGCAGAGGACAATCTCCTGAGTGCTGTAGCTGATTGGAGTCAGGGCCAGCTCTCTCTCTCTCTCTCTCTCTCTCTCTCTCTCTCTCTCTCTCTCTCTCTCTCTCTCTGTGTGTGTGTGTGTGTGTGTGTGTGTGTGTGTGTGTTGTGACCTCAGGAACATCTATCCCTCTGGCTAATGTTGTCAAGGGTCAAGGGTGGGGAAGGTGTCTTTTCTCTTTCACCCATGCCACCATATGGCTGATGAGAGGCAGGGCCAGACTTCTTATGCTCCTATTCTCAGGCCAATCATCTATGCTCTCCTCCACAGGTTTAAATGTTAACTCTATTGTGCTGTCGGGGTGAGGTGCAGGGCTTGCTTTCCTGAGTGCTGCAGATGGTGAAGTAGAGGGTCTGCTCTCTCTCTCTCTCTCTCTCTCTCTCTCTCTCTCTCTCTCTCTCTCTCTCTCTCTCTCTCCTGCTATAGTTGGTGAGTAGTAAGGGCATATTTCCCTTGTCCTCAGAAAATGAAGGATTTGTGGCTACCTTACCCATTCTCACATCTTCATGGCTGGCTCACCCATTACCATAAGGAGGTGCAGGGTCTGCTCTCCATAGTGCTGCAGCCAGTAGAGTGAGCTGACCCTCTTGGTCGGGTTGTGGCCATTCCAGCCCCAAGGTTATGGAGTGGGAGAACTGGTCCTGGCCCCCTCATTTGCCTTGTGGTGGTATGAGCAAGGAAAAGATACCCTCTGTAGACACCAGCAGATTAGAGAGCTGATCGCAACTGAAGCACTTGGGAGAACAGGCCCTGACCCTTGCCTGGGCAGCATGGCAAAGCTGACCTTGTTGCTATGGATGTAGATAGCCATTCTGAGAATATGAATGAGCATGGGAGATCTGTCCCTGCCCCTCATTTGCCATGAAGTGGCATGAGTGAGAGAGAGATGCTCCCCTAATCTGTGACAGGTAAAAGAACTAGCCTTGAGATCATGAGAACAGGAGAACTGTGCAGCACCTCTTTGCCACTTTCAAACCTCCATTCTTTATTTTCAGTGCTCAGTCATACAAGCATTCGTCTTGCTTTTTCCTGCCCACTACAAACAATAGCACATCTCAACAGTTTTGCTCTTCTTTCTGTTGATGTGTCTTCTAACTCATGTTTCTTTTACTAATGTAACTCAAATTACTCCCATTCTTACATTTCTTTAAACACCAAGGTGTAATATATTTGAGACCGAGAAGAGCAGTGTTGATTTTTGTATCCCACCTGTTATATTACTGTCTTCTTTGTTCTATAGACCTTTGTAGTATTACATTAATTTAACACAAAGTGACCAAAGCTAAGAGCTTGTTGGGTCTAGACAAAGGCACATAACATTTGTTTTTGTTGTTTCTATTTTATGGACTTATGTAGTTGCATTGTTTGTAGGATATAAGGTGATTTTTCCACACATTTATAATGTAATGTTCAAATAATGCTATTGTTTTAAACATTGACTTGAGGATCTCTCTAGAAGCAAGATTTATTCTGAGTGTTGCTCCAGAGCTCCTTCCATTTACTCTGAGACAACCCTAAAGCAATTCAAATCTTGACTACGATAACTGGAGCAAATTACACAAGAAGATATGGAGAATGGTTTGCAAACATTATGAAAAGCGACATCAGTGCAATAATGCACACATCAGCAGAGTCCTACCTTCCTTCTTTCCAAAAATAACTCCTGTCAAATCGCAATTATTTATCTTCTTGTCAACATTTAGTTGAATAGACAAGTAATGCTCACATAGCTAGTATGTTATAGTGGAATAAATAGCACTTCATCAAGTGCCAAGGAGTGGCATGTTTCTCCTGGTACTTTTGCAAAGAGAGATTTGATTGATTAATTAGCTGATATCTTAAAAGAGTGCCCAGTTCTCACAACTTATTCTCCAGTAAGCTTTTCTCTAGCTCAGTATAAAATAATTTTGCTTAAAGTTAAGATTCGGATAATTTGGTTTTTGAAATTTATTATTTTTGTAAGCTGTGGCAATCATCAGACATCCTGTTGCTTTATTTCTTTCCTATTTGGTGAAGGCCAATGTTGAATGGTCTTTCTGAGGATGAAGAAAATCTGTGTAGAAATAGACATTGCAAATTTCAGGCTGTGTTTCCAAGTTTAAACTTACTGAGGACTTGACAAAAATGTAAGTGCCCATTTTGCTTTCAGTGAAATCTTACATATTCATTTTAATTCATCAGACACAAAAGTAGCATTACTTTAAAACTTCCTTTGTGTACATTGGTCTGAATTACAGAGGAACACCATTACAAAAAACTCAGTATTGAAATTTTCAGATTGTCCAATATCACTGCACCTCCATTTCCAGACAGCATCCTGCAAAGCTTTTCCTTCTTTACCTCACAACACACCCTTTTTTCCTCTTATACAATACATTCTATGCACAGTTTCCCCTCCCCTACTCCTCTCAGTTCTTACATTAAATATAGAATTGGAAAATTTCCTCTTTAAAAATTTCTTCAGCTTCACTGATATCCCTTTATTTCATTTATTCTATTATGGTGCTTAATAATGTAACCTTGTATTGTCTACAGAGATTTAGGATTGGGGCAGAACAGAAGTAGCTTCAGAACCATATCAATTTTAATTTTTATATCTCAAGTAAGGAAGACAGACATGCCAGGAGACCACAAAGAAAAGCCCAAGTTTACTAAGAATACTTAGATGGAGTCTGGTAATATTAATTCTTGTGTACACTGATAACTTCCCCAGCATGTGATTCCTTCTCACTGAATGAGAGTGTTTTGCTAGATTTAATTATTTAAAATAATTCTTATTCACACCATGTATATTCCAATGATTAGTCTGGACTCTCTTTCTGTGAGATGAATAGTTTTTCTTTTTTTAAATTGCTTTTTGTTCTACTGAGTGGTCACTAGAACACTCTTACTAAATAAAAAATAGCACAAATTTATATTCCCATACAATGAACTTTATAAAATTGTTGATTAATGAATTTTAAAAAGACTTTTTAGATAAATGCCAGGCATAAAATATTTTTCACATATATATAAATAACCAGCTTTCAACATATGTTGTTCAGAAAGAAGCATGACTACATATTCAAGCAACTAATTGACCTAATGTGCTGTGTCCATATCTAGCATAATTTGTCCTAATGGTGCTGTGGACACAGGAATGTAAAATAAACATCTAGTTTAGAAAAGCAAAAAAAAAAAAAAAAATCACAAAATTCCTCTGCTTTTGTACTAAAACAAACAAACAAACCCCTCCCCAACAAACAAACAAAAAATCCACAGCCAGAAAAGCACACTGACAGACAGTGGAGGGCAGCAATCACTTCCCATGTCCACATACTGCACGAGTTCATTTTTTAAAAAAAATTTCTTAATTTTTGTTATTATTATTATGAAAAAAGAAGTCACACTTTCTATCCTTGTATATCCTTATTCAAGGTCTCTTCCCTCTCCCACCACATCAGGTCATTCTTTCTCCACAAATCCCCATCCCTTCCCTGGGCAGGCGGCAGGCAGTCCCATGGTCCCACTGTCCCAATATTGCTTTGTTCAGTCTCTGCTCTTGGCAGATCCAGTTTTCTCCCCCCAACTTCAAGACTGAGTCAGGTGTTCCTCTAGGGGTAGTGGGATCCAAGAGTTCATTTTTTAACTGCAAGAAAACCCACGGTGGTTTTTGGCTCAAGGAAAATGTGTGTATAGGCTTACCTGTGGATGATTCTTATAATTTTTTTGTGCCTTGTAACCTCTAATAGTAAGCATACAGAAATCATACCACCCTCATGGCTCTGAGCAGACATCTCTAAATTGGAGAGTTTTTCCCTTCTCCCTCCCTTCCTTCTCTTTGTCTCTCCTTTCTCCTACTTTATGTCTTCCTTTAGCACTACTTTGAAAATATATATACCAAAGCAGATAAAGGGACTGTGTGTGTGTGTGTGTGTGTGTGTGTGTGTGTGTGTGTGTGGCAGGGAGTTTTGTTCATGCAGTTCAGGAGTCACTGGTGGTAGTATTTTAATCATTTCAGCTCATTTTATAGTTGAAATCTTCAGTCATCTGTAGTCCACTGAATTATGTCTGTGACTTTGGAACCAAAATGTCAAAAAGAAAAGGAAACCCCGCCAATATCGATACTCCTTTTTGGTCTGATGCTAGCATTTCCATTTGTCTCAAGATGCACCAAGAGGACAGTCACTTCTCAGAGCTAAGTTTGGTCTTTTGTAATCTTAGCATAAGGTCATAGAGAGTGTCCTGGTCAGTTAGTTAGAGAGAGACCCCCACACTAAGCAACAGCAGAGCCAAGTGGGAAACAGCTAACTCCGTTTTTCCAGCAGCGCAGATTCTAGACACTAACTAAAGGGAGTTGTGAATTTTTTCACAGTTCAATTTTCATTTTAAAATTGCCAACATGTTTTACGTTTTATTTTTGAGATAATAATATAATTATAACACTTATCCTTCTCTTTTTTCTCTCCAAGCCCTCCAATATACACCCACACACTCTCCTTCAAATTCATGGTCCTTTTTTTTTATCATTGTTATTGCATGCATATATGTATAGTCATATATATTTCTAAATATAACCTACACTTTAGAGTGTTATTTGTATGTGTGCTTACATGTTTTAAATAGCTCTTTTAAAAGGAAAAAACGGTTTAATTCAAGTTACAAAAAATAGATGAAGCTAAATTTTCTAGTGGAAAAATGAGAAACTGTTTGACATTCAGTTTTGTGGAATGGGGCTGGATGAATAGATCCAGCTTTAACACAGAGATGTTGAACATAGAGTGATGCACACTGAGCACCTTCCTTGTGTGCACAGATAAAACTTTCTGAACTTCATAAAGTATACTTCTGTTCAATGTTTTATGTACATGAATGGTCATGTTCACATACAAAAAATCTATGTACAAATATCTGAGTGATGTACTTAAATCAAGTACTAGACTTTTTAAAATAACATTTCTTCCATGAATGGAATAGCAGTTGAGAAATTTGTTTTTATTTTCTTTCATTTTCCAGTTTAGAGCAAATATTTCTTACAGAAAGAAGAGAGTACATCATGTATACTATTTTCTTTATGCACATTGAAATAAACTGCATTGTCTCCAGGACCAGGTGCTGTCTGCAGAGCGTGTCCCTGTGCACACTGGAGCAGGCAGAAATAAACTCTGCCTGTCACGGTCCCCCACGCTGATGCTGAGGGAATTTGCAGGGTTAACCACCTCCAACTGAGCAATCAGAGAAGGACTGGGGACCCTAAAGGACAGACTCAGACCCCGCCCAGAGGTGAGGAGGGGTCAGCAGGCCCCAGCACCTGTATCCCTTCCAAGGAGAGGAGACTTGAGCTCCTGGCGGTTCTGGTTCCAGTTCTGCTACAGGGTGCGGTCTGCAGAGCGTGTCCCAGCACACTCTGGAGCAGGAAGAGACAAACTCTGCCTGTCAAGGTCCCCCCCGCTGCTGCTGAGGGAGTGTGCATGGCTGCCACCCCGCCTCCAATTGGTCAAACAGAGAAAGATTGAAGACTTGAAATTCAGTCCCCTGCACAGTGCAGAAGTAGTGATTGAGCAGACCTTTTCCTCAGAGGTCAAGTGCCACAACTGACCAGGAGCCACCTAATCATGAACCACTAAAGCAATGGGCAAACACCAGTGCAAAAACTTAATAATATAAAGGACAACAAGGTAACTCCAGAAGAAAGTGGCGATCCTACAAATACAAGACCTGAACTGAGCAATGAAGAGGAAACAGAAGGAAGCAACACCAAAAATTCCTTTTTGATGATCATTGAAGCTCTCAAAGAAGATATGAAAAATAGCCTTAAAGAAATAGAAGAAATTACAAACAAAAAATTGGAAGAGATGAACAAATCTATGAAAGAAACATGCCAGGAACTAAAAGCTGAAATAGAAACAATAAAAAAGGGACAAAATGAGGCAAAGATGGAAACAGAAAATCTGAAGAAAAAAGCTGGAACTACAGATACAAGCATAACAAACAGAGTTCAAGAGATGGAAGATAGAATCTCTGAAGTGGAAGACTCAGTAGCTCAAATAGATATATCCGTCAAAGAAAATAGTAAAACTGAAAAAAGCCATAACTCAAAATGTTCAAGAAATCTGAGACACCATGAAAAGACCTAATTAGAGAATAATAGGAATAGAAGAAGGAGAATAATATCAGCTCAAAGGCACAAATGTTTTCAATAAAAATCGTAGAAGAAAACTTCCCTAACAGGAAAAGGAAATCCCTATAAAGATACAAGAAGCTTACAGAACACCAAACAGATATGACCCTCCAAAAAAGTCAGCTTGCCACATTATAATCAAGCCACAAATCATACAGAACAAAGAAAAAAATTTAAGAGCTGCAAAAGAAAATGGCCAACTTACATATAAAGGCAGATACATCAGAATAAGGCCTGACTATTCAATGGAAACGATGAAAGTTAGAAGGGCTTGGTCAGAAGTTATATAGATGCTAAAAGAGCATGGCTGCCAAACTAGAATATTATACCCTGCAAAATTATCAGTCATCATAGATGGAGTAGACAAGATATTTCATGACAAAGTCAGACTGAAACAATATCTATCTACAAATCCAGCACTACAGAGAGTATTAGAGAGAAAACTCCAACCTAAGGACCCCAGATATATCCACAAAATCACAAACAATCAATAAATCCACAGAAGAATACTCCAGAGAAAATAAATGCAAACAATTTACCACCAAAAATGGCAGGAAATATCAATCAATGGTCACTAATTTCCCTTAATATCTATGGACTCAACTCTTCTATAAAATGTCACACACTAACAAGATGGATACAACAACAGAAGCCATCCTTCTGTTGCCTACAAGAAACACACCTCAAATGCAAGGACAGACACAGGCTTAGAATAAAGGGTTGGGAAAAGGTTTTCCAGTCAAATGGTCCTAAGAAACAAGTGGGGGTCGCAATCCTAATATCTAACAAAGTAGACTTTAATCTAAAAGCAATTAAAAGGGACCAAGATGGTCACTAGTTATTCATCACAAGAAAAATTGGTCAAGAGGTGATTTCAATCTTGAATATTTATGCCCCTAATAAAAGGACACCTACTTATGTAAAAGAAACACTGCTAAAGCTCGAATCCCACATCGATTCTTTCACCCTAATAGTGGGAGACTTCAATACCCCACTTTCAACCCTGGATAGATCAACCAGACAGAGACTCAACAGAGAAGGAGTCTAAAAGAGGTTATGATGCAAATGGATTTAATAGATATCTACAGAAGCTTTCACCCAAACCCAAAGGAATATACATATTTCTCAGCTCCTCATGGAACTTTCTCCAAAATTGACCACATAATTGGTCATAAAGCAAATATCAACAGATACAAAAAAATGGAAATAATCCCTTGTAACATATCAGACCACCAGAGCCTAAAGTTAGAGTTCAACAACATCAAAACCCAAAGAAAGCCTACCAACTCATGGACACTAAACATCACTCAGCTGAACCATCACTAGGTCAAGGAAGAAATTAAGAAAGAAATCAAAGTCTTCCTAGAATTTAATGAAAATGAATCTACAACGTATCCAAACTTGTGGGACACAATGAAAGCAGTGTTAAGAGGAAAATTCATAGCGCTAGATGCCTATATGAAAAACCTAGAGAAATCCCACACTAGAGACCTAACTGCACAGCTGAAAGCTTTAGAACAATTAGAAGTGAACTCACCAAGGAGTAGACAGCAGGAAATAAAATCAAATTCAGAGCTGAAATCAATACAATTGAAACAAAAAGAACAATACAAAGAATCAATGAATCTAAGAGTTGATTCTTTGAGAAAGTTAACAAGACAGATATGCCCTTTGCTAAACTAATCGAAAAACAAAGAGAGAGTGTTCAAATCAACAAAATCAGACATGAAAAGGGGGACATAACAACAGATCCCCAGGAAATACAGAGAATTATTAGATCATATTTTGAAAATCTGTATTCCACAAAAATGGAAAACCTAGAAGAAATGGACAGCTTTCTGGACAGGTACTACCTACCAAAATTAAATGAAGATCAGATTAATTACCTAAACAGGCCTGTAACCCTTAAGGAAATTGAAGCTGTCATTAAAAACCTCCCCAAAAATAAAAGCCGTGGTCCAGATGGTTTCAGTGCCGAATTCTACCAGACATTCAAAGAAGAATTACAACCATTATTCCTCAAAATATTTCACACAGTAGAAACTGAAGGAATATCGCCAAATTCCTTTTATGAGGCCACAATTACCCTAATACCTAAGCCACTCAAAGACACAACAAAGAAGTAGAATAACAGACCAATTTCCCTTATGAATATTGATTTGAAAATTCTCAACAAAATTTTGGCAAACCATATACAACAATGGATAAAAGATATCATCCACCACGACCAAAAAGGCTTCATCCTAGAAATTCAGGGCTGGTTTAACATACGAAATACTGTAAATGTTATCCATCATATAAACAAACTAAAGGAACAAAACCACATGATCATATCCTTAGATACAGAAAAAGCCTTTGACAAAATCCAACACTCCTTTATGATTAAAGCCCTGGAGAGATCAGGAATACAGGGAGAATACTTAATATAATTAAGGCGATTTATAAGAAGCTAACAGCCAGTATCTAACTTAATGGAGAAAAACTCAAAGCAATCCCACTAAAGTCAGGAACTAGACAAGGATGTCCTCTCTCCCCTTATCTATTCAATATAGTTCTCAAAGTTTTAGCTAAAGCAATAAGGGAACAAAAAGAGATTAAAGAGATACAAATTGGAAAAGAAGAAGTGAAACTATCTCTGTTTGCAGATGATATGATTGTATACATTAGTGACCCACAAAATTCTTCCAAGGAACTGCTTCAGCTGATAAACACCTTCAGCAATGTAGCAGGATACAAGATTAACTCAAAGAGATCAGTAGCCCTTCTATACACTAAAGATAGAAGAGCTGAAAAAGAAATAAGGGAAACATCACCCTTTATAATAGCTGCAAATAGTATTAAGTACCTTGGAATAACTATAACCAAAGAAGTAACAGACCTATTTTACCAAAATTTTAAATCACTGAAGAAAGAAATTGAAGAGGATATCAGAAAATGGAAAGCTCTCCCATGTTCCTGGATTGGTAGGATCAACATAGTAAAAATGGCAATTCTACCAAAGGCACTCTACAGATTCAATGCACTGCCCATCAAAATCCCAACACAATATTTTATGGACCTTGAAAGAACAATACTCAATTTCATTTGGAATAACAAGATAGCTAGGATTGCCAAAACAATTTTACTGAACAAAAGAACCTCAGGAGGTATCACCATCCCTGACTTCAAGTTATACTATAGAGCTACAGTGATAAAAATAGCCTGGTACTGGCATAAAAACAGACTTGTGGATCAATAGTATAGAATTTAGGATCCAGACATTAACCCAAAAACCTATGAACACCTGATCTTTGACAAAGAGGCCCAAAACATTCAATGGAAAAAAGATAGTATATTTAACAAATGGTGTTGGCATAGCTGGATGGAAGTGTGTAGAAAAATGCAAATAGATCTGAGCCTGTCACCATGCACAAAACTCAAATCCAAGTGGATCAAAGATGTCAACATAATCCTAGCCACTTTGAACTTGATAGAAAAGAAAGTGGGAAATACACTTCTACAAATTGGCACAGGCGACCATTTCCTAAATATAACACCAGTGGCAAAGACACTAAGACCAACAATCAATAAGTGGGATCTCCTGAAGCTAAGAAGCTTCTGCAAAGCCAAGGACACTGTCAATAGGAGAAAACAACAGCCTACAGAATGGGAAAAGATTTTCACCAACCCTACAAGTGATAGAGGACTGATCTCTAAGGTATATAAAGAGCTCAAGAATCTAGAGGTTAAACCTTGAATATCCCAATCAAAAAATAGTGTTCAGTTCTAAAAAGGGAATTCTCAGCAGAGGAACTACGAATGGCTGAAAGGCACCTGAACAAGTGCTCATCATCTTTAGCCATCAGAGAAATGTAAATCAAAACAACTTTGAGATAACACCTAACACCTGTTAGATTGGCTAAGATAAAAGGCACAGAGGACAGCCTATGTTGGAGAGGATGGGGAGCAAGGGAAACACTCCTCCATTGTTGGTGGGAGTGTCTGCTTGTTCAGCCACTTTGGAATGCAATATGACGGTATCTCAGAAAATTGAGAATCAGTCTCCCCAAGGACCCAGCAATACCACTTCTGGGTGTATACCCTAAAGATGCACAGTCACAATCCAAAGGTATTAGCTCAACTATGTTTATAGCAGCATTATTTGTAATAGCAAGAACCTGGAAAGAACCTAGATATCCCTCAACTGAAGAATGGATTAACAAACTGTGGTACTTCTACACAATGGAATACTACTCAGAAGTAAGAAAAAATGATATCCTAAAATTTGCAGGCAAATGGATGGATTTGGAGAATATTTTCCTGAGTGAGGTATTACAAACTCAAAAAGATAAGCAGGGGATTTACTCACTCATTAGTGGTCTCTAAACAAACTAACAAGAAAAAAGCCAAGCATTACCAAGTGGCAAACCACAACCACTAAACAGCTTGGGATCAGAAACACCCTGGACTGACCCTTCGTATCCCACTCCAACTATAGGAACACCTGTCTCACTCTTGAGAGAGGAGGGACAAAACTGGATTTGCCAGGAGTGGAGACTGAACTAAGCATTATTGGATAAGTGGGACCATGGGACTGTCTGAAGCCTGCCCAGGGAGGGGATGGGGAGTTGTTGGGAACTGAAAATGACCTGATGTGGCGGGAGGGGGAAGAGACCTTGAATGGGGATATTCAGGGATAGAAAAAAAAATCCAGATGGATTTTTACTGAACACAAAGTAATTTTATGTGTAGCAAATTACTTGCTATATCACCCTTGATAAGTCATGCTTATGATTTTTATTTTCTTTATAGTTATTTTTAACTTATCAGCATTTTAAATTCAATTTACTGTTATTCATGATAAATACAAAATAAAAAAGAAGAAATAAACTGCATTGTAAATTTTTCAAGTATTAATTTTACAGAAATTTGTTCAGGTGAAATTTTATATTTTATTTAACAGGTATATATATATATGTATATATATATAAAATATGGAAATGTAGGCTGAATTCTGAAAATATACATTGACGCCCTAACATTACCACTTACTCTTGGAGGATAATGAACATATGAAAAAGAAAGAAATTATTATTTAAGTAAAGATTCAATATTGAACTATAAAAGCAATCTCCTGAAAGCCCTGTCTTGTTTTCCCCAAATTATACAATGACTAGAGAATAATATCTTTTTAATTTGTATTCACATTTGTGGTGGTGTGAAAGAAAATAGCCCCTAAAGGAATTGGTACTTTTAGGAGCTGTGTCTTTGTTCTGAGTGGGTATGGCCTTGATGGAGGAAGTTTGTCAGTGTGGAGGAGAGATTTAAAGTTTCTTATTTTCAGTATACCACCTAGTGTGACCCTCAGTCAACTTCCTATTGTGTTCAGGATGTAACATTCTCAGTCCTTGCACCATATACACTGCCATGCTCCCCTTTATGGATCATAGTGGGCTGAGCTTCTGAAATTGTAAGTAAGCCACCTTCAATTAAATATATTTTATAAGAGTTGCCATGGTCTAACATTCCACAACCCCAAGAAGCTAGATAACAGGGAAGATCCTAAGAGAGACACTATGGATCTTCTTGGGAAGGGGAAATAGAATCTTCTGGGTAATTTGGATTGACAGCTGGGGAACCTGCATGGGACATAGCTAGACTCTCTGAATGTGGATGATGGTTATGTGGCTTGGGCAGTTTGTGGAGCCTCTGGCAGTGGGAGTAGGATTTATCTCTAGTGTATGAGCTGACTTTTTGAAATCCATTTCCTGTAGGTGGATACTTGACTCAGCCTTGATATAGGGAGACAGGGCTTGGTTCTGCTTCAACCTGATATTCTAGATTTTGTTGACTTTTTCCTCTGTGAGGAGTGGATAGTGGGGTAGGGTGCAGGAATTCAGGAGTGTGAGTGGGTGGAGGGGACAAAAAGGGAACAGTGGTTGGTATGTAAAAAGAAACTATTAAATAAAACAATGTAAAAAATAAAGGAGTTGTAATGGTCATGGTGTCTTTTCACAGCAATAATAAACCCTAAGACATTAAAATGCACATAATGTTCTCATTTTATATTACTTTCACATGTATTTGCAGGTTGGTGAGGCTTGGCATGTATGTGTGTGCATATTAATGTGGGGGCCAGGAAAACCTGAGATTTTCCTTAGAAATGGTGTTGATCTTCTTTGAAACAGGGTCACTCACTGGCCTGGATTTCACCAAGTAAGCTAGATTGCCCAGTCATCAAGACCCCAGAATTGCCAGCTGTGTCTCCCAACTTTAAGATTACAAGATATGCCACTGTGCCTATTTTTATATGGGTGATAGGAATTAAAATAAGGTCTTCTTTATAAGGTAAATGTTTCACAACTATGCTTGTTCCCTAGCTCTAGAACTTGTCTCTATCACTTTCAGTTCCCAAGCTTGATCTTAGTTCTAGAAAAGAAGATTCTTGAATTTTGGGATTTAGTATTATCTGCATATTTTAGAATATGATTTTATTATACAGATAACAATGCATTATTATTCTTTCTCTTTTTATTATGAATAAAGAAGTCACATATTCTATCCACATATATCCTTATTCAGGGTCTCTTTGCCCTCCCACCATATCAGGTCACTCTGTCTTCTCCACACAATGCATTATTTTTTCTGTTAAGTTCTAAGAAATAATTTTTATGAAATAGTGTGAAAACTTCTGAGGATTCTGGTATATAAGTGTAGGAATAATTTAAGAAAACATTTCTGTTCCTTTAGATAGATGACCACTGCATATTTCTGCATGTTCTGTTGAAGTCCCCAAACTTTCTTTCCTGTGCTTTTGCAATACTTCTAATGACTTTTTTCTCTCTCTATATGTGTGTGTGCTTTTGAATATAATTATGTGAGTGCACATGGGTTCTGTGAAAATTACTTTAATTTCGTAAAAATGGGTTACATTTGTTTATTCTGTGGAGTATTACTTTAACTGTATAAAGGTGTGTTAGATTTATTTATGCTGCATTTGTTTAATTATATAAAGAAGTGTTGCATTTGATTCACCTTGACTGTCTAAGGCACATGATTGGTCTGATAAAAAGCTGGACAGCCAGTAGCTAGGCAGGGCTGGTGGGCAGAGAGAATAAAGAGAAAGAAATATCTAGGCCTGAGACATGTAGAAATAACTAAAGATAAAGAGAGACAAAGAGAGGGACACACTTAGAGCGAGAAGCCAGGCATCCACCAGCGAGACAGGAGAAGCAGTGAAAAGAAGAAATACAGAAGGGAGAAAGACAAAAAGCCCTAAGTCAAAACGTTGATGAAGAGCAACAGTTAAGGTATAAGAACTAGCAATAAATGAGCCTAAGTTAACGATGAACATTCATAATTAATAAAAAGTCCATGTCATGATATGGAAGCTGGTTGGCCCAAAGGAATAATCCTCTGTGTGTGTGTGTGTGTGTGTGTGTGTGTGTGTAGGCAGAGGTTGATGTCAGAGTATATGTGCATGCTCTTATGTGTAAACACATTTGCATGCATGCAGAAAGCAGAGGTCAATGTCAAATGTCTTCATTATTTTCCTCTGAACCTGGTACTCAACAATTTGTCTTTTGGTTAGGTAGTCAGGTCTAGGAATGCTCTTCTCTCTGCTTTCCCAGTGATGGAATTGCAAGCACATACATTATGCCTGTTTTTATTTTCAAAATATATTAGTAAAAGCTAATTATGAAAATGTAGTTTATATTTTCACACTGCACCTACTGTATTTACTTTGCTGTCCTCTCATGTTCCCATTACAGTTAATCCCTTTCCTTTTACTATGTCCCGTCTACTTTCATGACTTATTTCTCTGTGTGTGTGTGACTCAGAGAGTTTCCATAGTATGATTTACAAAAGCACAGGCATTTTACCAGTTGGTACACCACAGCCAAAATAAGTCTCCCCCTTTCTCATTACTCATTAATTACATATGAATTCTCAGAAAGGTGGTGTTTTATGAGCCCCAGGCCTTTTCATAAGAGGATGCAGTTAGGCTTAATTTCTTGGAGATCTAGTGTAAGCAATGAAAGATGTTATTTGTTCAAGAGTGTAACGGTTATGCCATGCTCATGAAGTCAGTATTCTATATTTTTTCTGTACCTTTCTAAGGCTGGAACATTCTTTCCTCTCCTTCTTGGATGATGTTCCCTTAGCTTGGGAGATGGTAGACATCTCATTTATGCTGCACACTCGAAAACCACTTCATTTTTGTAACTTTCCCAGTTATGAATCTCTGCAGTGATCACTGCAAAAAGTGTTTCTGACTAAAGATGGCAGCAGCACTACTGTATGGTCAAAAACTCAATTATTTCAAAGCCAAGTTGATAGTCATGTCATTTCCATTTATCAAAACAATAGTAGCTTTGCTTTTAGAATCAATGACTTCCCTAGACACAGGATTTTGAACAGGTTTAGTGTGTCAGCCGTGAATTCCTTGCTGTTGAAAGAACACCGAATACCATTAGAAAGTGATTGGTCACTCTAATAATATATCTGTCACTATTGAACCAATGGGCTCATTTTGCCTGGCTTTTTACATGAATGTATGAATTAAACTCTGGTCCTCATTTTGGGGTGATAAAGTACTTTAATCCTTAAAAATCTCTACTGCCCAGAATTCCCAGTATTTTTTTAGCCTCAACATCTCCCACTTACAGTCTCCCATCCCTGAACCAGGATCTGTTTGTATGACACTGCAAATATTTGCATTATGTGCCCTGACCACTCCTGATCTAGAACATTTCCTTCACTGACCATTTTTCTCAGTCTTGGAGACCCATGGCAGTCATTCCTTTCTTCTTAAAATACTCTCATCCCTTTTGTTTTCCAAAAATATCTTCTTGATTCAGGTGCTCAAACTTTTCTACTGAGAAATGCAGGAAATGAAACTGTCCTTTAATAACTGCTTACACCTTGGTAAAGTCATCTTTCCTAAGTATGAAAGAGCAAAGAGTTCTAACTGCTCTCTTGGAGTTCAGGTTAAAAAACATTTTAGGAACAAGTTCAAATTAATAGCTTGATGTATGATCCTACTATTGCATGCTTTTCTGTTTTCTAAAATTTTCACACTAAGCATGTATTTTTTTTAATTATAGGGGTAAATTTTTATGATATAAAGTTGACTTTTAATTACTGTAACTTCAGGTGTTTAAGCCAAACATGTAATAAAAGTTAATTTCTTCAGAGAGAAGATTAAGTACATACATTTTAATTCTTAAACATTGGGTGATGCTATTTTCCTATTCTATTAAGTTTTAGGAACAGTCTTTGACCCTAGTATATTATTACTAAAATGGATTATTATTATCTCATTTTGTAAACAACTTAAAATTGTTCTAGTCTATTGAATTTTTTTATTTTTTTTTTAAATTTTCAGAGTACCGTTGAGACAAAGAAGTCATTTAGTACTCAGTTATTCATGTTTCTGGTCAACATAGTGTTAACTATAGATTTCAAAAAACTGATTTTTCAGCAAGAATATCATCTGATTATTCCACTAATGGTGACTCTGTCATGCCTTTTCCAATGACACTCATAAAGATCAAGTAGATGCCTTATGCAAGGGTCTGCTGTTGATTATGTTGACAAAAATATATTAGATAATTAGACTGAAGACACCATAATTTTTCACATTACTGAAGGATGTTTTGAATTAAGTTGGCACCTTTTTTATAACTGGAACTTTTCCAACATTTGGGATGAGGAAATGTCAACTACATATTTCAGATATGGCTTTATTTGTCCTAAGTGTCTGCCACATATCATTATGAGGACTTTTCCATAGACTAGTAAAGCAAATGCCTATCAATTTCATAAAGATTATGTATCTTAGTGTGATAGATTGAACTTAACTTAGAACAGCTGGAGTAAAAAAGGAGGTGTGCATATGGGTGCAGTGGGTTCTGGAACATAATGGAAATTCCATCTTTTAGAGACATAGAGTGAAAGAGGCAGTTTGTCTTATGCTATCAACTCATAAAGAGGTCTTTGACTATGTACTTACATAGCCTGGGAACCTTTCAACAAAGGAAGACAGGTTTGATTTAATTTACCAAAGTTGCAAATACTGTTTTACTCACTGTTTGTAGAAGCTATTCATTTTGTGCAGAAATTGTGTGGAAGAGTTATCTTTTGACTCACTGATTTGTAAATTGCAAAGAAATGATTGACTATGTTTACTGTGGAAAGTTTTGTGTGACTATAGGCTTACCTTCAGTTTCTGCAATTCTGTTTCTCTTCCTAATCACTGATGGACGTCAGAAACAATTGCACATCATAATAATTCAATGGAAGGATTAAAACAAATATGTTCAGAGCAAAATTTCCAGGACCAGTCCTGACTGTCACATGTGTAATCAACAGCATAGGAAGTCAGAGTGCTTCAGACTACACACACATACACAGACACATTGACCCAGAGAATCTTGTGAGTGCAGTAGAGGAGGCAGAAGGCATCCTTCTCCACATAACACACAGGCCTTGAAGAACCTCCCTTTGGCAACCTGAGTTGAGAATTTTAAAATTCATTGGTTAAAACTGACAAGCCTGGCCAAGATACTAAAATCCCCCAAAGATGCATTCCCTTCACTGTGCTGTCATCTGAGTGTGTACTCCCTTTCTTTAGGTGCCGTGTGTCAGAGTATAATGATCCCATTAGGAATTTTAAAATATAATTTTAAATATGCAATGTTTCCTAGACTAAAATTTTCTAGATTAATATCTGGACCAGGTTATTAGGGGAGACCTTCCTGTGTGTTTTTCTACTCTTTGTTCTGTACCCAGGACACAGTTGTTACTTTTACCCAAATTTCACAGAATCAACCCCAGATGCAGTTCCATTTTACTGTTCTGTTTAGAAGAAAGCTTTTCACATTCTTCCTGAATAATTTGTTCAGTCTAGTTTAAAATGATGATAATGATAAAACCAGAAAATTCCTCCACTGAGAAACTACTACATCATATAGTAAAACTTAGCTGTTGTAATAGTATTTCCAAATTCACCAACTAAGACAAAAAAAATTAAAGTAAATGCTGAAAATTAATTTTTAGTTTTTATTTTTAAACTTGTATTCAGGGGCTGGAGAGATCGCTCAGCGGTTAAGAGCACCGTCTGCTCTTCCAGAGAACCCGGGTTCGATTCCCAGCACCCACATGGCAGCTAACAACTGTCTGTAGTTCCAGTTCCAGGCAAACACCAAGGCAAATAAATAAATAAATAATAAATAAATAAAGTTTAAACTTGTATTCAACATTTTAGTGATACAAAACTACACAGAAATGATCAGTTTAAGAGAAATGGGTGTAATTTCAGAATATGTAGCTTTGGCATAAAAAATGTTGCTTAG
The DNA here is from genome assembly GCA_004025045.1 of Sigmodon hispidus. Lineage (NCBI taxonomy): Eukaryota > Metazoa > Chordata > Mammalia > Rodentia > Cricetidae > Sigmodon > Sigmodon hispidus. The sequence goes on from PVIH01010789.1 coordinate 55,207, forward strand.
GACATTAAACACTTTAGTAACAGAGAGATATTGGGCTGTTGGTCAAGCACAATCACACAAAATGAATTCTTGTTTAATGCCAGCTTTCCTGTTCTTCCAGTGCTGTTCTTTCTAGCCAGGATAGAAGCAAAGTAGCCAAGACAGTACCACAGGAAATCAGCATGTTAGTGAAAGTGTTCTCCTTTGTTTTGCCTTTTCTTTGGGCTTCTCAGTTTCAGCAGTTTCAATATATATATAACACCACACTCCAATTCTGTGGAATCTGAAAATATTCTTTAAATCCTTTTTTATGTATATACTGTTTTATTCTGGGGGGAAGATGAGGAAGAATGGATTAGATGAAGAAGTTTCAGTTGTTTACCTGGTCAGTAATTTTCCAGTCACCTGGGGTATTTCCAAAAGTGCTATGCCCCTTGGCAGTATGACTCAGGGCAAACCCTGCAGCAGTGGCTGCAATAATTCCAGAATCCTTCTTGCATCAATATAAGATGAGCTGATCAACATGAGAGACATTTTGTCACAACAGAACAGGCACACAAACCATCATGGCCATTCTTTCAGGTCCCCAGAAGCTCTTTAGGTGACACTTTTCCTTAGAACAGTTTAAAACTCCAGACATATTAGAAAAATCATTTATAACAACAAAAAGGAAAGGTAAAGAAGAATCAAGAAAATCAGACTCATTTCAATCTGGCAGTTCCAATGAAATAGGTGGTATATATAACTGCAATGAGGGTTGAGGACCCCAACAAAGGTTACTTATGGATGGTATAAGCATCCAGGCAACTGCCCAGAACAGTTAGCTCATAAAATGGAAATACTCCTCTTAAAGCCCATACAGCTAGCATGGACTAACTAGGGGAGCCCAGGATAGGCTCTTGTACAAGAGTTAATATTGAAGGCGTCCATACTTCATAAAGACCTACCACCGAAGCCTTGGTATCATAGGTAGAAAAGTCAGCAATAGATGTGTTGCTTAAGGCAATGCATCTACTATTAATTTTTAAAACATAGGAATCCTAGTAAGACTCTACACATAGAAAAATTGGCCTTAGAAAAATCAGCCAGAATAGCAGGCTTCCACATTAAAAAATTAATGGACAGAAGAAGGGGCCAGATAGAGTTATCCAGGCCTGCTGGCTTCAGCAATGGGAAATTCTTCACCAACATCCACCAAATCTCTTGACAACTCCAGAAGTATTCACAGTGTAGACCAAACTCTCAAGCACCCATACAGGGTTGTTTGCATACTGCAGAAAAATACAAACAGACCCTCTTCCCCACACCAGAATTGGGTCTGGTTTATGCCAAGTGCCATTGGCCAGGTTTTCCTATTTGACCTGAGGTAAGGTCACATTGCTAGGCCTCTAATGCCTATCAGCTGCAGTATGTGACTGAGAATCCATAGTTAAAAAAATTAAAAAGCAAAAAATGAAGGATAAATGTTCCTTGGGAGCATATTCCCCTGTTCTTTGTTGTAAGAAAGCAGGCTTTAGGAATGTGATGAGAGCACACTACAATTGCCTGATCCTGAGGATTTTAAGAAATCGCAGTCTTATGTGAAATGGCAAAATCAGCATAAAATTTGGCAAAACCTTTATCTGTTTTAATTTCTTTTGGGACCCCCATGTAAGCAGTGGCTTTTAACATCCTTAGCTTTTTATGCCCGTCATGAATATGCTAAGTATCCAGGGCCCATGCCAGTCTGGAACCCTCTAGGTAGCCTGGGTTTTCAATAAAAGCTAACATACTTTACTCACAGGTGTGATATACTTAGTTTCTAAAGAGCCAAGAATCTTTGCCTCATAATGACTATCAGTAATGCCAGCTGTACAGCTAGAAGCTCAGCCATCTGAGCAGATTTAGCCTCCATAATTTAATCAGCCCCTCCATCCTGCTCCCATGCCAGCCCCATCATGTTTAGCTGAGAGGGATGAGTTCCGCTGTTCTACTGTGCCCACTCTCCTGAGCCTGCTTTGCCTTATGCCACTAGTGTTGGCCAGCAGGGGTGCGGCAAATGCACAGCTTTGAGATCATGGCAGATCTAGACCCTAAGAAAAATTTCCTAGCCCTTACTTCTCACCAAGAACTTGCTGAGTCATGCGTTTCTCTGCCACTGCCTGGGTATCAGCCTGCAACCATGGACCAAGGGACATATTCCTGATCAGCCAATATTTTCTGAATGTGTTTGGTAGTCAAAACCACAAACATTGCCTGGAGCACAGGTTCTGGCCCCAGAGGTTAAACAGATCTGAATGTCCTTCAGCTTCAGCCCAGGTCAAACAATGCAAGCAACATTCCGGGAAAGCAGCTACCCTAACACCCTGTAAGGTAGAGGCATTTTGCAGTGGCCAAAGAAGCCAACACTTTATTAAAATTTACTTCTTCCTCAAACTCTTTTTTCCAAACTTCTAATATCTCACTGATTTGGCAGACTACTCATTCAAAAATCTCCTTAAAGGTTCATGACAGCTCCATGAGCTGTCTTTTTACTTTCTCATTGGTGGTCAACAGCACAGTTTTTACTATGCCCCAAAATGTGATCCTATCCCCCTGAGGAAACAACCAAAATCTTTTTTATTTTTTCTTTGCTTGATTCTCTTCCTCAAATTCTAGTACAAACTTAAAAAAAAAAAAAAAAATCAGTATAGTCTGTGTCTTAATAATGGAGCCCTGTTTTTTTTTTTTCTTTTTTTCCTTCTTTATTTATTTTGTATTTATCAAAAAAAACAGTAAAATGAATTTAAAATGTTGAAAAGTTAACAATAACTATAATCATAAGCATGACTTATCAAGGGTGATAATGCAAATAAGATTGCTACACATGTATTTACTTTGTGTTCAGCTTTCTCTCTGAATTTTTTTTCCATCCCTGTATATCCTCATTCAAGGTCCCTTCCCCCTCCCACCACATCAGGTCATTTTTCTTCTCCGCAACTCCCCATCCCCTCCCTGGGCAGGGAGCAGACAGTCCTGTGGTCCCACTGACCCAATAATGCTTGGATCAGCCTCCACTCCTGGCCAAATCCAGTTTTGTGCCCCCTCCCTCAAGAGTGAGTCAGGTGTTGCTGTAGTTGGAGTGGGGTTTGAAGGGTCAGTCCAGGGTGTTTCTGATCCCAAGCTGTTTAGTGGTTGTGGTTTGTAGCTTGGGCATGCTTGACTTTTTTTCTTGTTTGTTTGTTTAGAGACCACTAATGAGTGAGTTCATCCCCTGCTTATCTTTCTGAAATTGTGATCCCTCGCTCAGGAGGATATTCTCCAAATCCATCCATTTGCCTGCAAATTTTAGGATATCATTTTTTCTTACTGCTGAGTAGTATTCCATTGTGTAGATGTATCACAGTTTGTTAATCCATTCTTCAGTTGAGGGACATCTAGGTTATTTCCAGGTTCTTGCTATTACAAATAATGCTGCTATGAACATAGTTGAGCTAATACCTTTGGAGTGTGAATGTGCCTCTTTAGGGTATACACCCAGAAGTGGTATTGCTGGGTCCTTGGGGAGATTGATTCTCAATTTCCTGAGAAACCTCCATATTCCATTCCAAAGTGGCTGAACAAGCTTACGATCCCACCAACAATGGAGGAGTGTTCCCCTTGTTCCACATCCTCTCCAACATAGGCTGTCATCTATGCCTTTTATCTTGACCAATCTAACAGGTGTTAGGTGGTATCTCAAAGTTGTTTTGATTTGCATTTCACTGATGGCTAAAGATGATGAGCACTTTTTCAGGTGCCTTTCAGCCATTTGTAGTTCCTCTGCTGAGAATTCCCTTTTTAGAACTGTACCTCATTTTTTGATAGGGTTATTCAAGGGTTTGAGCTCTAAATTCTTGAGATTTTTATATACCTTAGAGATCAGTCCTCTATCACTTGTAGAGTTGGTGAAAATTTTTTCCCATTCTGTAGGCTGGCGTTTTGTCCTATTGACAGTGTCCTTGGCTTTGCAGAAGCTTTCCAGCTTCAGGAGATCCCACTTATTGACTGTTGGTCTTAGTGCCTGTGCCACTGGTGTTATATTTAGGAAGTGGTGGCCTGTGCCAATTTGTAGAAGTGTATTTCCCACTTTCTTTTCTATCAAGTTCAAAGTGGTTGGGGTTAAGTTGAGGTCTTTGATCCACTTGGATTTGAGTTTTGTGCAGGGTGACAGGCTCGGATCTATTTGCATTTTTCTACATACTTCCATCCAGTTATGCCAACACCATTTGTTAAATATACTATCTTTTTTCCATTGAATGTTTTGGGCCTCTTTGTCAAAGATCAGGTGTTCATAGGTTTTTGGGTTAATGTCTGGATCCTCAATTCTATTCCATTGATCCACAAGTCTGTTTTTATGCCAGTACCAGGCTGTTTTTATTACTGTAGCTCTATAGTATAGGTTGAAGTCAGGGATGGTGATATGGAGAACAATACTCAATTTCATTTGGAATAACAGGAAAGCCAGGATTGCCAAAACAATTTTGCCCTGTTTCTTTTTAAAAATATAGTTTCTTGCTTAAAACCTGTACTAAATTACTGGCACCCATACTTTTTTTTTTTTTTTTTTTTAAAAATACTCAATCTGCCCTCAACCTATATCTTATGGGTTGGCCAGCCTTCCAAGGGTGACCTCTCAGAAAATCCTGCATTCCCAATCTCACTGGAATTCAGGTGCAGGTCCGGAGGTTGCTTCAATTCATCCTCCAACTTTTCCAAGGATGATCCATGAGGTTGTCCTAATTACCTGATCTCTCTGTGGGCTGCAACTGTAGAGCCTGCTGCTACTTGGGTCAATGAGTCAGGCTCATGCCTGCAGACTGAAAAAGACAGAAACACTTGGGTCATTTGTCCAAAGAGAATGCCATTTATTGAAGGTCCGTCTCAGACTTATATACCCAGTGCTTTCAGGGGCATACTACTGTGAAAATTCCCCAGGAAGCTGGAAAATTACTGACTAGGTAAAAAACTGAAACTTTTTCATCTAACCTCCACCACTCAGGCAGAAAGGCAGGAACATATTGGAAAGGGTATGGAACATGGAAAGCAACTAGCAGTCTACAGGCTTGTCCTTCAAGGCTCAGAGTGCAGGTGAAGGTCATAGCAGTGGCCTACATTTATTCTTTCTTTCTTATTGAGATTTTTTTTTAAATTTATGTATATATGTGTGAGCCTGCTATGTGCATGGTTCATCAGAGGCTACAGAGGCTAAGATACTGTGGAATTAGATTTTTAAGTTCTTGTAATTCACCTTGTGGGTTCTGGTTCCTGAACCTGGGTCATTTGCAAACTCAGCAAGTACTTTAGCCACTGAGCCATCATTCTACCTCAGCCCAGTCTCCACTCTATTTTTCCCTGCATGGCCAAATTTATTAGGCTTACCATGAACCCCAATAGCCTGATTTAATTTGAAATAACATTGTAAACTCTAGTGAATTTTTAATCAATCATAAACTTTTATTTCTTTTTAAGTGCTATAATTTATGGCACAATATCAAAATTATAGACATAAATTTACATAGTTTTCTAAAAATGAATTTTTTAAAAAAATTTGTATGTTCCTTGTTTCATTGTGGTAAACTATATAACTTTGTTAACAATTGTTGGCATCTGTTTATCACTACTCTTTTGCTTCTGATGAGCTGGTTTAGTCTTCTTAAAAACACAACTTATAGAAAAAACACAAAGTAATATTGGTGGTTTCTAACATTGTGGAACAGCAAGTGATGCTGTTAATGTAACAGGTGGGAGAGACAGACCCAAACCAGACTCACAGTAGCAGACACAAAAGAAATTTTATTGCTAGCTAACGCGTGGGCCCAAGGCAGCTGAAAGAGGCAGTGGACCCCGAATATCTCTGGGAGGTATCTTTTATACAGCCAATTGAATAGGGGAGGGATTGGGAGAAGGAAGTTGGGACAGTTCTCAGGGTAAGTTCGGAGCTATCCAGCTCTTGGGAAAGGAAGCTGAAGTGGTTCCCAGAGCAGCTGTGGAGCTCAGGTGGAGGTATTTTGCATGTACAGTGGGATTCATTTCCTTGAAGCTTGTTCTTTTCCTCTCTCAGGCCTGTCTCTTGCTCCTCAAGGTCAGTCAGAGTTTTATTCCTGAAAAATCTCATTCTCACATTAAGACATGAAAATTAAATTTAAAGTTTTATATGTTATTGAGGATTTGATTAACAAAATTCCAGTTAACTACCTACTGAGTAAGTGACTACCTACTAGTAGACATCTCAGTCTAAGGATATAGCTTCACATTTGAGATGCATCATCTGAAATAAAAGTTGTCAAGGTTGATGTGAAATCTCTTGACTCAGCAAGATTTAAGTTGGCATACATCACATTAAGTAGTAAGTGCGTTTTAATTAAGTACTTGGTTAGGTAGTAAGTGAGCAAGGCTATATTCAAGATTTTGACTACTGTACAAGGAGTTAATATTATAAAAGTCAGGAATTCTTAACTCATGATTGATAAAGTAAATTACTAGGTGTTTTCTATACTCTGAACAAGCTAAATCAAAATTCTTATAAATATGCTTAGCTCTTATTTTCTCAGAATACATCAATATGTACAACAACACATTAAATTATTGAGGTTTCTGGACCTCATGATCAAAATGTCAGTAGCACAGAGAACAACAGGAAATCATTATTCTTTGATGCCTGTGTGCTACATTTTAGACTGGCTTCTTCCTCTTATTGTGAAGCCTTCTTTTTCTTGAAGTCTTCATTTTAAATCATCTCATTTTGTGACTATTTATACCTTCACAGATGACATTGTCTGAACAAAGAGAATGATATAAAAAGACACCTATCACCAAAAGATCTGTAGATTTTATGTGCCAAATTTTGTCATTAAACAAAGAAATAATTGATAGAGTCACTCTATTTATTCAGACATTTCCACGGGCTCAAAGCTGATGCTTTCTTTTTCTGCAAATATTAAAAGTAAAAGTGAGTTATGGTTTACATACCCACTGACACATTGGAGAAATTTTTTTCCTTTGCTAGCAAGTATCAGTTGCAAATATCTTGTTGGTTAGGGGTACAAAAAATATGTCTCAATTAAGCTTGAACTGATGAAGGTCCTACACATGTTGCCATGGTCTCCATAAATACACATATGCATCAGTTACGCTGTGTCTGGAAGATACTGTTTCCTTAGTGTCATCTACCAACTATGACTCTTTTTTTTTCCAACTATGACTCTTATTTCTGCCTCCTTTTCTGAAGATTCCTGAGCCATGAAGGGAGGAGTTTGATAAAGACATCCGATTTAGAACTGAGTGTTCCAAAGTCATGTACTCTTTGAACATTCTCCAGTTGTGGGTCTCTCTGTTCATTACTATGCATTGCAAGAAGAGGCTTCTCTGATGGGGGTTGAGTGATTACTCATCTATGAGTACAGCAATTGATTAGTATGATCCATTTTATTGCTGTTTCTTAAACAAAATAATAATCGTAGGTTTTCTCCTAGGCCTACAACTTATTTAACCTCAGATTCTTGGCAACTTTAGCACTGTCACATATAGGTTCCAATTAGGATGTGGATGTTAAATTCAATTTTAAAAGCTGGCCATTTATTCTATAACTGCTATGTCACTATTGCACACATTCATGTCCAGAAGTGTTTGGCCAACACAAAACAAACTCAACACTTTTTGTCTGAGAGAGCTGATTTTTGTTTTGGGAAATTTGTTGTCTTATTGGTTTTTATTTGCTTTGAGTTTTGGTATTTTTTTTCTTTTTTCTTGTTTTTTGTATTATTAATAAAGTCTCATTTTTTTTTAAGACAAAGAAAGAAAAGGGAAGGAGAATATGAAGTTGGATGGGTAGGAAGGTGGGGAGTATCTGGGAGGAGAAAGCAGGACAAAAATGTGCTATAGGGAAAAAACAGAAGTGAAAGAAAAGCTTCTAAAAAGGAAGAAAAAAGAAAGAAAGAAAGAAAAACATTTTCCATTTGAAGTAATAGAGATTAAGGAAAGTAGAGATCTATAGACCTTTCTTGATCTTTTGATGCATTTTCTAAGAGCAGCAGGACTTTTCCCATGCTATTCTGTTTTTCAGATGTTTAAAACATAGAAAATCATTTCACTGGGTTGTACTTTATTTTAACAATAACAATTAAAAAGAACTTTCAAAGAATGGCATGATACCAATGCACTATACATTTCACTTTAATCAAATATTGCCTTTGTCTCTTCAGTATAGTTTATCTACAGTGAAAATAGAATATACAAAATAAATTAAAGAGAAACCACCTGTTTTCTACTTCTACAGTAAATATCTGAGGTTGGAAAAGATATTTGAAGAGCATAAGTCCCCTTTACCGAAGAGAGATTTATTACTTTCAGATGATATATTCAGATTACTGTTGTGCCCTGGTTACAAGACCCTGGAAGAGATGCCAGCTCTCTAAATGCAAAAGCAAGATTTATTGAAAAGTACAAGTCTTGGCAAGGGCCCTGTCACTAGCACAGCCTCATACTAGTGGTCAGAGCAGATATCTGCCATTCTGCAAGCTGGGTTTTAAAGGCAAAAACCACAAGGTTACACATTAATTAGGCATCTTAGTATGAATACAATTCTGATTAGCTTGTTTTTAGGGACTTTCCAGAATTCTTCTGTTATCTTAGCTTTCAGGTTGTCTGGTTGCTTGTCAAACCCATTTGCCTCCTATGCTGAGACCTTCCATGACTGTTGCTCTCAGATAGTCCTAGGCTGTCTCATGGGTTGAGACTTTCCATTGTTAATTAGTGGCTATCACATGGCCCTAGGCTATTTCCTGCTTTGTTTTGTACTTAGCAGAACTCAGGCCTGTTTCAAGACAGAGTTAGGGGCTTTCTTAAAATGGAAGTGCTTCCCTAGCTCTTTACTTCTCTCTTTGCATGTGCCTAATGAACCCAATCATGGATTTTAGACACTCAGCTCTAGCTTATAAGTATCCCTCTCTACGTCTGTTTTGGTTACAGGCATATAGTCTCTGTACCATAAGTTGGATTGTACCTAATCACTCCTTCACTTACTGGAGTAGTGTTTTTATGATGCAGGGCCCAAAGGTGATAGCTAGGAAAAAGAGGATCAAGGGCCCCATGTGGGATGAGATCAGAGTAGCAAACCAAGGGGACTTGGCTTACCAATTTTCAAACCAATTCTGGCTGGCCTAATGTTCTCTCTTTAAAGTCTTTTTTTTTTTTTTTTTTAAATTTTCTTTTATGGAACTTTTTGACCATCAGTCACATGCCGATATTTAGCCTTAGGTGGAGTTTACCACACACTTTGGGCTGCATTCCCAAGCAACCCTGCTCCAGGAAGATTTGGGTACAGCATGCTGGGGACTGCTATCAACCTCACACCATCTACATGCTGGGCATTGATCAGAAGCACTTGGGCCCACCACAAGTGGCACTGGGGAGTGGGTCTTCCCTAGGCTACATTTTCTGTACCACCCCTCATGGCAGCTAGGGATTTGGCTCTGGGATCTTCCCTGTTCCTTAAAGTTAGTAAGGAAATTCAGATTAGTTTCTTTTCCACTGCTGACTAATATGCTTAAATTCAGTGGGTCGCCATGTCTGATCTGTGGTTGCCTTGAATTCTCTCTTTCTTTTAGCTCGTCCTTCCCTGTACCTTGGCCATTGATTCCTTTACAACCCCTGAGTTGTCTAGATAGAAACAGCATGCTTCACCAAGTGCAGCAGATAGCCCTTTATCTCCTATTGGAAATGGCTTCCTTTTAACTTAGCATTTCTACCTGTTAAGGGCAGAGAACAGGGAAAGATATTTTCTCTTCCATAACTGCTTCAAGGTGATACTGGGACATTGTTGTCAGGGCCTAAAAAGGCTAAAAAGCTAGTAAAGGGCTGGGATATGGGGCATCTGTCAGAGGCATGTAGTTGTTTGACCCAGTTTTGGAGACAAAAAAAAAAAAACTCCACATCAGTCAGACTGGTTCACATGAGCTTTCAGCAGGTCCAAAGCTTGTATTCCTTTGGAGTAAGTTGTATATGCCAGCCAAGTAAAAATCTGTAGAGACACATTAAAACTAAGAACAAAAGTTAGAATTTAAATTTTGGGCCCAGTCTTAGTAACTGGGAAGGGCAGGAGTCCCCAAACCAGGAAAGAAAAGTATCATCTTTAGGAGCAGACAAGTTGGAAAAGCTTAGGCTGTACTTATCTGGAATCCTTTTGACCTGTGTGAAGTGGATCCAAATTTTATGACTCTCTGAAGCTCATATAAATTATAAAAAGACATATGAGTTTTAGAAATATTAGTATTACTAATCTCTCTAGTAGCTCTAGAAAAAGCAAGGCTTTATTTTATATATACATAAAATGAGCTTGCAAGCTGGCTATTACTTTGCAGAAGAATCTGGCTATTTGATGCTGCCAAGCTGACAAAGTTAAAACTAGCCTAGCCATCAATACTTGTAAAGATCTAAGAAGGATGTATTATACCTGAGTGCAGACTGAGCAGCTTCTGAATCTTCTAAAAACAATAGATTCCTATCCATACCTTGTTAGCCATACCCAGGTCTCCACATAGTGGGAGGCAGAAGTATCCATCCAAACATCATCAATTTTTGGCTACCAGGCCTATAAAGTGGAATTTTTTCTCACAGTAGAGGGACATAGAGAGAAGACTGACTTTACTTTGTCTAGGCAAAAGGGTACAATCAATTCTCTGATGTCCTGCAGCTTGTCTCAAACACAGGCCACGTTCTGGTAGCAGGCATTGCACGTTTCCCAGGTCAGCACTGCCACAATCTAGATGGAGATCTCCTGGTGCCTCATAATCTTCTTCAGAGAACTTGGGTCAGTGTTAGGATTTGAGAGTCTCTGTCTGATATAATAAGCTTTTAAATAAACATTTTAAACGCTATATTCTGCAGATCTCTGGAGTATGAGGGCTGCTCAGGTATATCTTAATTGAAAAACATTGTTTCTAGTTACTTGTTGTAAGCTGAACCTTGAAACCTTCACACAGAACTAAATAAAACTCATTCCTGTAATTAATTACATCAGTACTTAACATGACTACAATTAAAAGATTTATTATTTAAGGATGACTGACCACTTGTGTCTTCTAATAGCCTTTAATATGTTAGCAGCTTTAATAAAACTGGGACTATACAATTTATTTTTGTCAAATTTGCCCTAAAAATAAGAATAATGATATTGAATTAAAACTTTTCCTAGAATGAAAATAAAAACATTTATATAACTTAATTTATCCAAATAACTTAAGGTAAATAAATTTAGCTAAGACAAGAAGTCTAGGTACACATTCTTAAGTCTGAATAGATCTTGAGTAGAAAGAGACATTTACTAAGCCACTGATATTATATTATATAGTTCCCTATATAGTAGTCACCCTGCACTATAATTTTTCATAGCTACATTACAACTGCATTAATGCCATTGTTCTAAATTTCAATGCAAACATCTGACATGCAGGGGGGTCCTAGTTTACCCCTGTACAAATATTTTTTAACCCTAAATGATGGGAGCTCATGGGCTCCAATGCTATTCCAAACCCTTCATTTCTTTAAAATTATTGTCACCTAGGTGACTCTTAAATTTCAAGTTTAGCTGTCAGAGTAAGTTGCAACTTTAACGTCTTATTAAACAAGTATTGTTTTTAAACCAAAATACATGAGGTTTGTTGCTTCTTTAGTCTAGAAGGAGATACAATGAACAAAGAGCTCATTAGGACTAAGCAATACACTCTTTAACCTAAATATGCTTTTCTAAGCAATAATTACATTCACACATACACTGAGTTAGATTCAAGTTACATACTTACATATACACAGTTAAAGCTAGCTTACATTCACAGAGTTAAACCTATGTCACATATATGTCCATATAACCATACATATATCATAAACATTTTTCAGTGAAGAATCATCAACTATTTTTTAAAATGAAGAAAACCAAACAAAATTAGCCCAATATGGAAAATTTTTAATTTATTTTATAGTTTCTTTTTAAGTTCAGTATCTGCACATTTAAAAAAAACACAGAAAACAGAGTCCACCTCACCTCTGGCCTTCTACAATATTCTATGACCCATCAGTTTATCCCTCTGATTTTCTAGGCATCTTTACATCAGACAATTTTTTCTTTCCTTTTCCCTTTCATTATTCCAGTCTTCTGCCTTCTCTCTTATTTGACAAACAACACAAAAACTTCTACCAAAGTATTTCTTGCAGTTTCCTTCAGTAGTCCAGGAGATATTGTATGGCTACAATATTTTAAAGAAGAACAGAAACATGCATACACCAGAGCAACATACTACCAACATGAAGCATCTGAAACTAGCAGTAGAGTTTTTTTTTCTTCTTTATCTTAACCAATAATAATTTGCAACCAACCTTTCTAAAAGAAGACAGGTATTTATAACCCATCAGTTCTGAATGATCAAGGAAGCAGTCCCTTGGCTCAGCAACCACAGCTAGTGAGTCTCTGCCCTTGGAGTTAAACCTTGGTCAGGTTTGGTGGTTAGTCCCTAGGGAAGTTCATAGGAGGACCACTCCAGCATAGGTGAGGAAGGCAAGCCACATGGGTCAACAGGCTCTTATTAACCCTGGAAATGATCTTTGCTGGGTGACAAAGATGGTGACAACCCAGTCATGTGGCCAACTATAAATGTTGGTAATCCAAAATGGAATCATGTCATGTTTTTTAATTTACTCATTCATAGATTTTAAATTATCAATTTACAGTGTTACTACTTTTAATTTTAACAGATTTTAACTATATTTAATAATTTCTATCACTGTGTCAGCATTATCCACATTAAAAAAATTTTAACTCCTGCTAAATTCTGTTTTGTAACCATAAATGCAGTCACAGATGCTGTGGGTGGTAACCAGCTGCTATTGACAACAGAGATAGCCAAAAAATATTTAAACCATTTTTTTGTTTCAGCTTTATGCTTTTAACAAAATTTGGAAACATATCAGAAAGCATGAACAAAGCTTTTTAACAAGACATATACAACTTTCTTGAGAAACAGATAAAACTGTCCAACAGGACAAAACTTTCCAACCAAGTGTAAAAACAGCCACAGCCCAGTAGGCCATTGCTTATATGCAGTGCCACAGAGCAATGGAGCAAGGAAGGGGTCTGGGGAGATGCAGCACACATTTCCCATCCTTTCTAGTGGGCTAGCCTCCTTGCAATGAAACATAGAAACCAGATAATTATGACATATACAGTTCTGGCAGGAATAATCTGAGAATCCCTTCTGCTTGCCATGGCCCCAAAGGCTGGCCTTGTTCAGTTTTTATCTGGGGTCACAAAACACACACACATGCCCAAACATTAAACACATACTGTGTCCACTTTGTTCAAGCATTCACATATTTTTTTCTTAAAATAGACATGTTTCCCTTGATTTGCTATTAACATTCCTCCTCCCTTCACTCCTCCCACTTCCTTTCTACCTTACTTTCCATCAAGATCTACACTTTCTGCCTCTTATTAGAGAAGAAAAAGCTTTTAATGAATAATAGTAAAGTAAAACAAAAACTAACATATCTGAATAAGACAAACCAAGCAGAAGGAAAAGAGCTCAAGAAAGGCATGAGAAACATTTAAAAAGATAAAATTTAAAAAGAAAACCAAAAACCAAACATAAAAGTCAAAACAAACAAAAACACAGAAAAGACTCTCATTGTGAAAGCTGTAGTGTGTCTCACTGAGCACACGGTTTATCCTTCAGTTTATTCTGTCATCTTTACTGGCAAGTTTTCACTCCCTGAGTCTGTGGAGTCATGGGCCTGGCTTAAGGTCTCTGGCTTCTGATACACTACTGATAATGGGCTCTAATATGCTTTCCACTTGGACATCCTGTTGCAGTCCTGTGTCATGGTGATCCTATTGTTTTGTAGATTTATCCCCTTCCCATTCTCCAACAGTTTATAGGAGAGTGGGAGAGCTAGCCCTGATTCTCACCTGCTGCAGTACACAAGAGAACATCCTCTCAACCACCTGGGTGATACAGGAGAACTGACCCTGTTGTTGGGGATGCATGAGAGCTGGCACTGAGGGTTTGAAAGCAACAGAATTGATCCTAACTGCCTCATTTCCCACATGTTGGCAGAGATAAGAAATGATACCTTCTTCCCTTCACTCCTTGCTACCTGCAGAGGGCCAGAGAGCTGGCCCCAGTGTCAACAAAGAGAACACATTAGTTTTCACCCTGTGGTAGGGAGCTCAGGTGAGCCAGCCCTAGGGCATGATAGCAAGAGAACTGACTCCATTCCCTCTCTTCATATGTCCCCTACAGCAATCAGGAGAGAAGGTCATATCCCTTGTCTGGACAAAATAGTAGAAGTGGCTGTGCTGGCGTGAGTCTGGGTGGGCTGGATCTGAGAATCTAAGACAGGAGAACTGACACCTCTCCTTGCTGCAGGCTTCATTGTGTGAGCTAGCCTAGAAAGTAATAGAAAGATTATGTTGGTAATGATGATGAGAAAGCTGGTGGGTGACCAACCCAGCTACCAACCAGGCCCAGAACCAGGATTATTATGTGATAGCCCAATACATCATCCACCTCATTTGTTTCTTTTTCTTACTGAAATATATCTTTTCCCATCTAATCTCTTACTCTATACCCAACCTCTGTGGTTCTGTAAATGTAGGTTGATTATCATCATCTTAACTCATTCAGGATGAGTTTTTCATGTTCCATGAGGTGGAATATTTTTTAATAAAATGTATTTATTTAGTTTATATTTCTGGAGGATGAACAATATTGCCCAAGTTCTGGTAAAAGATTGAGGTTTTTGACACTATGGTTATAGCATTAAGGAAAGAGCTGGAATAGGAGGAAATGGTCATATACCATAACAGCTAGCCAGAGCAAGGGAGAAATAAGGTTCCCTTAGAATGAAAATGTAGAGAGAAGACCTCAAGTTCCCAAGAACAGCCTTAATTACTTTTAGTAATAGTATTATTTATGATTAAGTAACAGCTCACTATGTTCCCCCTGAACCCCTTTTTATATCACAGTTCTGAAGAACAACTATTCAAATACAAGCCCTCAGAGGATGAACCACATCTAGTCTATTGACAAATGAGAATCAATATACAAAAAATTTCTGGAAAGTAAAAATTAAGTTTTCTTTTTCAGTTAACTAAAAACACTGATATAAGTTTTGAAACCTATTTTTTGAATAACTGAATTTACTAAACTATTATATTGTAAATAAAGATGGATCCAGACATACATTGTCTATTTCAGTCTTTTCCTACATGTGTTTTTCTAGAATTCAGTATCATGTAAATCTTGAGAACAAGAGATTTTCTCACCTGTATCTTTAAATCATTATTATTCCATTTGAACAGAAACAAGCCCTGACCATTAAAGTCTCATTCTCCCACAGAGATCCAGCATGTGGCATTGTTGACCATTCTCCCCTTCCCTTCGGTGAGAAGGAAGATCCTCTTTGTGACAATGCTACCATTAACTCTTCTCATTTAAGGTGTGGGGGAGGCTTTGCCCTTACTTTTGAAATGAGAGAAAATTCTTTTTAGAAATATTTTAATGTACCAGTTAGGCACCTTGCTGCTGGAATGTCTAAATCCTAGACTCTTAAAGTCATAGTCTCCTATAATTCATTGCAGTTATACACAAGATCAACTACAATATGACTTATTGTTTTACTGTCCATATTTATTTCTAAGGTAATATTATCCCATACTAGAGTTATATAACATCTATTTTCTCATAGTTTCCTAATGTGCAGCTACAGACTCATTCTGTCTCCCACTTAATACTTTAACTTGTATATCCATTTATCTCAGTATTTCTGAGGCAGGTGCCTGAGCTTACTTCCCTGTTGGTTATTTACCATCCCAACACTGGCACATACACTTATGTTTTTTTGTTTTTAAATCTCTGTCATTCTGGTCTCTTTGTGGATACAATGGAGTATTACTTAACTGTTAAAATTAATGACTTCATGGAATTTCCAGGCAAATGGATGGAACTATAAAAATTCATCCTGGGTGAAGTAATCCAGACATAGAAATATAAACATAGTATGTTCTCATTCATAGATGAATACTAGCTGTTAAATAAAGAATAACCATGATAAAATCCACAGATCCATAGAGGCTATGTAACAAGTAAGGCTCAAAGGGGGAATATATGGATCTCCCTAAGAAGCAGAAAAAGGATAAATTTTGCAGATGAACTGGGGGTTGGTGGGGATGGGAACAAGAGAAATCAGGTAAGGGTGGTGAAAGGAAAGAGTACTGGAGGAGATAACTAAAATTGCTTGGCATTTTTTTGGGTGATGTGAAAACCTAGTGTAATTATAATAATCTCTGCATTCTATGATGGTGACCCTAGGAACAAGACTCCTAGTAATGGGTTACAAGATATAGAGCCTTAAGTGACTGTCTCCTGTAATCAGGCAAGGTTTTCAGTGGTGGGACTAGGGTTTCAACCCAGCCATAAAACCTTTAATCTACTTGTTTTTTCCTGCCTAAAAGTTGTCATGAGGGTAATGGTGGTGCAGAACTTCTGTGAGTGGCCAACCAGTGAGTGGGCCAACTGGAGGCTCATACCACAAGAGAGAACCCTAATCTGACTGGATGGTCAGGAACCAGAGGCTAGATAGCCCAGAGACCTAGAATAGAAACACAAATGCCCAGAAACAAAGAAACAAACAAATAAAAATGAAAAACTCAAATAAATGAGTCCTAATAACATTCTGCTATATTTGTGAATCAGAGCCTAGACTAGTCATCACCACAGAGGCTTTACCCAGAAACTGATGGGAGTAGATGCAGAGATCCACAACCAAACATTAGGCAGAGCTAGGGGAAACCCACAGAAGACAAGGAGGAAGAACTGTAGGACCTAAAAGTATTGAAGATACCACAAGAAAATGGCCCACAGAATCAACTAACCAGGGCTGATAGGGACTCACAAAGACTAAATAGACATTCAAGGAGGCTGTATGTGTCTAAGCTATGTCCCCTAAATCTGTTATGGTTGTGTAATTTGGTGTCTTTGTGGGACTCCTAGTGGTGGGAGTGGGGATTTTCTTTGACTCTTTTGCCTGTTCTTGGAACCATTCTCCTTCCCCTGGTATGCCTCATCCAGTCTAGACATGAGGGTTTGAGCCTAAAAATCTATTTTTTTTTCTGTCCACATCATCAACCAAGACAGTTTTATTAGAGAGTTAGTTTTTAGTTAACAAGATAGATAAGCCCTTAGCCAAACTAATCAAAAAACAGACAGAGAGAGTGTCCAAATCAACAAAATCAGAAACGAAAAGGGGGACATAACAACAGACCCCCAGGAAATACAGAGAATTATCAAGTCATATTTTGAAAATCTGTATTCCACAAAAATGGAAAACCTAGAAGAAATGGACAGCTTTCTGGACAGGCACCATCTTCCAAAATTAAATGAAGATCAGATTAATTACCTAAACAGGCCTATAACCCTTAAGGACATTGAAGCTGTCATTAAAAACCTCCCCAAAAATAAAAGCCCTGGTCCAGATGGTTTCAGTGCCAAATTCTACCAGACATTCAAAAAAGAATTACTACCGTTACTCCTCAAACTATTTCACACAGTAGAAACTGAAGGAATATTGCCAAATTCCTTTTATGAGGCCACAATCATCCTAACACCCAAGCCACTCAAAGACACAACAAAGAAGGAGAATTACAGGCCAATTTCCCTCATGAATATTGATGCAAAAATTCTCAACAAAATTTTGGCAAACCGTATACAAAAATGCATAAAAGATATCATCCACCATGACCAAGTAGGCTTCATCCCAGAAATGCAGGGCTGGTTCAACATAAGAAAAACTGTAAATGTTATCCATCATATTAACAAACTAAAGGAACAAAACCACATGATCATATCCTTAGATGCAGAAAAAGCCTTTGACAAAATCCAACACTCCTTTATGATTAAAGCCCTGGAGAGATCAGGAATAAAGGGAGAATACCTAAATATAATTAAGGCGATTTACAAGAAGCCGACAGCCAGTATCAAACT
>PVIH01010790.1:0-73003 GCA_004025045.1 Sigmodon hispidus
TAGATATTCACAGTTAAAAGATTTTTCCTCTCTCTCTCTCTCTCTCTGACATTGTCTCTCTCTTTAGCTTTATCTTTTCTATAAATCCTTAAACTCAGCGATTCTCCTGCTTCTGCCTCCCAAGTGCTAGGATTAAAGGTGTATGCCACCATCACCCAGCTCAAGAGATCTTCTTGAGGCTGTGAAAAGAATTTATGCTTTAGAATAATGTTGGGATGGACTAAACACTTTTGAAGCTGAGAATTAAAGAGTTATGAGCCAGAATATTATGGTTTAAAGTTATGTATTTGGCTATAAAGTTAACAAGTGGTGGAGCTGTGAGAACTAATCTTGGCTGCCAACTTGAATGAAATTGAAATTTCCTTGAGAATACGCCTGTGGCTGTGACTGGTAGACTGTTTCCAGAAAGGTTTAACCAATGAAGAAAAACTCACCCTGAATGAACTGTAATCCTTGAACAAAATGAGAAAAGGTAGCGGAGCAGGAGCATCTTTTACTGCTTCCTGGCTAGGAATGTAATGAGACCAGTTGCCTCATGCTTCTACCCCTTACCTTCCCAACCATGATAGACTCAAAACTGTGAGCCAGAATAAGGCCTTCTTTTCTTAAGATCCTTTTGTCAGATATTTTGTCATGTAAATGAGAAAAATAACTAAAAAATTCTTCTCCCTCTTCCTGCCTTTCAATGATTTTTTCTCTCAATAGCCTCCCCATTTGCTGTTGTTTGACCACAAATACACACACACATAAACACACCCCATATATACACATATATGTATATATTTAAGCCTAGGTTGTGCATATAAAAGAACATAC
Source organism: Sigmodon hispidus (assembly GCA_004025045.1). Taxonomy (NCBI): domain Eukaryota; kingdom Metazoa; phylum Chordata; class Mammalia; order Rodentia; family Cricetidae; genus Sigmodon; species Sigmodon hispidus. The sequence goes on from PVIH01010790.1 coordinate 817, forward strand.
ATGATCATCTTTAATTTCAGTACACTCTTTTCCCCTTTCCTCAGTTTAAAACTGTTCATCTTCCCACATACTCTTTTTCTACTATGTGTCATATAAAATAGTTATGCATTTATATCTACACTAAACAAAAAAGTAAGATTTTCTTCTTTCTGAATCTGAGTTATTTTACTTAAAATGATAATCTCTGCCTCACTAAATTTCCCTTCAAACAAAACTCTTTTGAGATGGGCATGATGGCACATGCCTTTAATACCAACACTGGAGAGGCAGAAGCAGGTAGATCTCTATGTGTTTGAGTCTATAAAAGTCAGTTCCAGGACAGCCAGGGTTTTTATACAGAGAAACCTTATATCAAACAAAGAAACAACAACAAAACCAACAAAAAACTCTCTTCTGTATATACCACAAGTTCCTTATCCATTAATTGGTCTATAGGCATTCAGACTGGTTCTGCATCTTGGCTATTTTGAATAGCACATCAATAAATATGGACATCAAAGTATCTCTGGGGCATCCTTGGATCCTTTGGTTATTTATCCAGGACTGATACACTTGGGTTGCATGGTAGTTAGACTTAGATTGTTGAGGAGCCAGTACACTGACTCCCATAGTGATGACACTAGTTCAGTCTCACCAGGGGTCAGTGTATTAGTTTCCCACTGTTGTTATAACAAATTGCTACATGTATAGTATTTGATATTTTATAGTTCAAGAGATCAGAAATCTAAAAATCAAAATTTTGGTAAGGCTTCTTTCTTTCTTCAGGCATCAGATATTTCCTTATACTTTTCAGCTTTTAGATTCTAGCCTCATCCCGGTGGTCATGGCCCCTTTCTTACGCTTTCACTTATTGTTTCTGTATCACATCTTACTACTTATTCTGATCCTGTTGCCTTCCTCTAGCAACAACTCTTGACCAAACTTAATCAAACAAGGTGATGTTCCCCAGCTCAAACTCAAGTTAAATACATATATAATGTCTATTTTACTATTTTACAGACTTAAAGGATTTGGAGATTATCATGTTTATTACCTAGTTTATTAAGCAATGATTGAATTTGTTCTTCTGCATAGCCCAGCTTTAGAGCAAAGTCCATCTTTAGCAGGCAAGTATTTATGCTACAACAGTCTTCAAGTTTAGAAAAAAAAAAGCATATGGTGCATCTTTAAGGGTATGAAGATAAGCAGTGTCACTTCTAGGTTGGAAAATGACATGAATACAGTAGTAGGTATAGAAATCAGCATATTTTACAAGAAGACCACTAAAGAATCTAAGGTAAAGGATGCAATCAAAAGGAAAGAGAAAAGTCTTGGTCACCCGTTTTTCCTGAAGGCATAAAGATCTCAGGGTTGTACACTACTGATTGGGAATTACAGAAAGTTCCTAAGTGAGCCTTCAACTAGCAATATATAAGCAGTAGTTTGGAGGATGATATCTATAAAGAAGAAGGCATTGGCACTAAATATTTTGTCTTTGTTGAAGCATCACTACTAATATCTAATGTTTTATCAAAAATGCTTGAAGAAAAATTGGTGGCAATTTCAAAAAAGAATAAAAAAATCAAGGGAAAGATAATTCTAGACTCTGTTTACCTATAGGAATGCAAGACACAACATCTAAGAACTTCTTATAGTGCTTTGCAATGGGACACAATTTCCATTTGAAAAGGAGAGGAAAAATACACAAGGCTTACCTCATTGCCACATTACTTCCATCAATAACAACTGGTCTTAAATTATCACTATTGTCTATTTCATCTTCAAGAGACAATTCAGGGCTTGCAATCTCTCTGGAGCTAGCCCCTCTGGGCAATAATAGACTCAAGTTGACTTGGCCTTCTGAGTCACCTTTGTTTCCAAGTCTGACAAGCTCTGCCAATACATCATTAATAAGTGATTCTGGGCCTAGTTTATTAAGCACTGATTGAATTTGTTCTTCTGCATAGCCCAGCTTTAGAGCAAAGTCCATCTTGGCTTGGTATTCTTTCTCCAAATCTAGCTTCCCATCCTGTAAAATGCTGCTCTGGGAGAAGCTTGGCCGGTCCAGGCAGGGGGACCGACAGAGTTGTCGATGTGGCTTGGAGGGTATCTCTTTCTTCTTCAGCTGAGTGTCTGCAGATTGGTAGCTGTTGTGGCCACTCTTAAAGCTCGTCTGTTCAGGTTCAGTCTCAGAGGTTATCCATTCTTCAGAATCGGCATTGCCTCGGTCTGTGCTGTCCTCCTGCTTCGGCTGCTGCTTTTCTTCCTTGGAAGCACTCTTCTCCATTTTTGCTGTCTCCACTGCAGCTGTGGCCGTCATCCCGTTCACTGGGTACTCAGAGATCTACTCAACTATTTTTCTTTTTAACTTGCTTGGAATCCATGTACAGTGGCATTCTTCTAGAGTAATATGTTGGGATAGCAATGGTACAAGAGTTTGTCTGTTTGGTTTTGTATGTTCAGATGTTAGGCAGTCTCTACAAATAAACACACATGGCATAATCATATATAATAAACTTCTGGGAAAAACAGAATATACAGCTTTCTCCTCAGAAATGACAAATTCTCTGGCATTTGACTTTCCTGACCATAATGGTATAGAGAGTCATTAATTTTCATAAATACAAACAAAATTTCAGTAAGGATAATAAAGATATAACCCCTGAAAGCACAGCTAAAGTTATTGCTAATTTGAGAAAATTGCATTCTAACAAGGAGTGTGGGGGTGGGGGTGGGGGGGTGGGAGTGCATGTGTGAGGTACGATTTGGACAAGACTCTTTTTCTTTCTTTTTGCTAGGAAAGATTTCTAGATCCTGCACCAGTTTCTTCTTCTAATGGCTGCAATCTACCCCTGAGAAGCATATACTCATCATTACCTTTTACAACATGTCAGGAATCTCATCTTTTAGGGAAACTACATTAAGACTAAGATTGCTTTTAGGCAACTAAGGTATCACACAAGACATTACAAAGATATTTTCTAGATTGTGTGTGTGTGTGCTTGAGCGCTCAGACACACACAGACACACACACACACACAGACACACACACACACACACACACACCTGAATAAATCTGCCACCTCTTTTATTTATTGTAACTGGTAAACAAAAGGAGCAAACCAACTCTGTGTAGTTATGCATACCTCAAGTCCTATTATTTCAGGAGGCCAAGACAGGAGGTTCCCTTGAGCCCTGGGAGAGATAACCCTCCCCATAGGCAACAGAGGGAGACCCTGTAAATTAGAAGAAAAGAAAAAAAAATCAACTTGTTTGATAAACATTAAAATTTAATTACAGAAGAAGATTAGATACATTTTTATTTTTAATGTTCCTAGCACACACATCACCTTTTCTGACAGTTTTCATTTCTATTTCTTTTCTCTTCTTGGAATTTGAGTTCTTCTTGGAATTTGAGTTTTTCTTATGTGTAAAAATGAAGATATTCATTGGTATCTAACAGAATGGTTGTAAGGGTTACATGAGAAGAGTGATGAAGATGGTTAGACAACTGAATGGAATGCAGTAAATTCTCAATGCAAAATCTCAAAGGAAGCAACAGATTCCATAGTGCATATGGTTTTCTTTTGGACAGGGTCTGTCACTGTAGCTCAAGCTAGCCTTGAAGTCATAGGAATCCTGCTCTCTCAGCCTCCTGAGCAGTGGAATTACAAATGGAAGTTAGTACATCTGGTTCAGAGCTATTTTATTCATTCTGATTTTATTTTTGAGAAGGTTCTTACACTGTAGCTTGGCCAGCCTTGAACTTGCTGGGCAGACCAGGATGGCCTTGAACTCATTAAAATGTCCACGAGCCTCTGCCTGCCCAGTCATGGAATTAAACGCACTTACAACCATACTCACCTATTTGTTTAATATTTTTATTTTTGAGATTAAATTACATGACCTTTTAAGAAAAGTGGAACAGTGATATAAGAGCTGTGAGCATGGGAAACCTTTTCAGGCGTCAGCTGTTCTCACTAATCTAAGACAAGGTTATCTATGTAACCATTGTATCAGAGACTTCAAGTCAATTCTGTTTATGCAAACAAGAAGAAAGCTACAAATAGTTCTAACAGTATTATGGCTGTTCCTTTACTTTGCGATTCATGTCTGGAAACATTAATACAGAAATGGAATTTCTGAATTAGTATTAAGGAAATGCATAATGACTACACTACTACTTTTGGCTTTACATTTTTCTTTTAGCTGGGTATGGTGGCTAATGCTTATAATTCTAGCCCCTGGATTCTAAAACAGGAATATTTCCATGAGTTTAAGGCAAACCTGGTCTGTGCGTGACCATCTCTCAAAAAACTTGTCTTTAGTTAATTACCCAACACAAACATACTGATTTTAAATTTGCTTCCCCATTCACCTGAGTTGTTCAAATTACAAGTTCATTTTCTTTGTAATTTTTGCATTTATTGATTTATTTTTTTCTCTTCAGAATACTCTATAGTGTATAAAAGGTACTGATGTTTTTGTCTAGCACTTATTCAATTCTCCAAAATCACTTAGAAACAACCATTTACAGGACTTCAAGTTTATTTTGGGTATGTTATTAAGTACTTATAAAGGACTATTTTGTTGCTCTTAGTATAGTATATGTTACATTCCAACATATAGTATACTATATATTATTTTTTCTTCTGTCAGGTATTTACCTCTGTTTACATTGATATCCTGTGAAAATTTCCACCATGTTCAAGACACAACACAATTAAACTCACAGAAAAATGCTACTCAGATCAGAAACTCTTACTGAAATCATAGTCATTGAAAATTTTTCACTTAAAGAGAAAAAAAATAGCTCAGTGGAAATAAAGTTGGATCAAGGTTTAAAACTATTAAGCAATTTTAAGAAAATTATTATTTGTCCTACATCTTGTATTGGTATATGCCACATATTTTTATTTGTTTCAGAATGGGACTTGAAAAATTTCTATACTTTTATTCATTGCTTAATTATACTTTAGCTAACATACAATTTAATATTTTATCATACTTATTTATAATTTTACCTTACATATGTACAAATTTAATATATATATATAATTATAACACACACAAAGTGTGTGTGATTTTCACCCCTCCTTTATCTCGTCTTGTCCTCTATCTACCTACCTCTAATTCCCTTCCTCTCCACAATAATACTCTTCCTGCTTTCATACTATATATATATATATATGTGTGTGTGTGTGTGTGTGTGTGTGAGAGAGACAGATATCATGTAATCCAGGCTGGTCTATAACTTGGTATACAGCTGAGCATGACCTTGAGCTTCAGATTCCCCCTGCCTCCACCTCTGAAGTGTTGGGATCATAGTTATGTACCACTACATTGGGCTATACATATATTTAAATCTAGACTTCATATATAAGAGAAGGAGGACAATATTTGTTGTCTTTCTTGTTTCTATTACCCTCTCCTGTTAGTTCCTCCCCCACCATTAGATGCCTTATTCATCCAACAGAATACTCAGTCTACTGTTAAGTATACATATATGTGTTTAAATGTAGCTTCTACATACAAGTGGTAAAATAATACTTGTCTTCCTGAGTCATATTTGTCATTTAAAAGCTGGCTTATTTCACTTAACATGTTGATCTTTCATTACTTCCATTTCCATATAAATAGCACAATTATGTTCATTTTGCTGCTCAGTGAAACTGTTTTGAGTATGCATAGGTCTACCATACCTTCCTGTTTGTTTGCTGATGGTCATGCAGACATTCTTTATATGTTAGTGACTTCGATTAATGTCTAATTCTGTAATAATAACTGATGTGTAAGTCACCCATGAAGTTTGAAGTTTCAGCATCTTCTAATGCTCTTCCTAGTCACTTTTAAAAAATCTTTTTTTTTTTAGTTCTTTGCCTAAAATTTATTTTTGATTGGTCTTTCTAACCCTAGAGCTTAAATATTGTCTAATACTGTTCTTATGAATGAAGAGATGCTATACTCCTGCTGTCTTATCTCAAGAACTTTGCAAAATCACATTCAAGTTTGAGTTTTCTCAATTTGTGACTATTGCTCTAGTATAATTACTAATGAAACTTCTTCTTTTTCTAGAATCTCAGCTTGAGTAAAATGGAAAGGAGAGGGATGAGAAAGTAATGGGGCAGGAAGGTGAACTGCTCTCTCTGTCTCCGCCCACTATTTCACTTCCTGGGTCAACTTTCCTAGAGCTAGGACTAAGGGTGTGTGCCACCATTGCCTGGCTCTGTTAGGTCTTGGACTCATGGAGAACCAGATGGATCTCTGCCTCCTGAGTGATGGGATTAAAGTTGTGGATCATCATTACCTGACCTTCATGAGTTCTGTGGGTGGTTCTGTCCTCTGATATTCCAGACTATTTGTATTAAATATACAATATATCACCACACCACACCTACTCCAACAAGGCCACACTTCCTATTAGTGCCATTTGCTATAGGCCAAGCTTTCAATCCTATGAGTCTATGGGGACCATACCTACTCAAACTACCACAATCACTAATTGTGAAAATGCCTAAAAGCTGGTTCTAATGGATGCATTTCTTCAACTGAGGCTTCCTTCTATCTGATGACTCTAGCTTGTGTCAAGTTGACACATAAAATTAGTCAGTACACACACCTAATATTACTAGTGAGAATGATCATTGAAACATTAAGGATAGCTTTAAAAGTATTGTGAATGGGAGAACTTCAAAGAATGTTCTAGCTACCACTTATAACAGAAATTAAAAACAGCTGTTACGTTTCATTGTTATTGAATTGAAGAAAATCACAAATCATCAAAGGCTGGCATATTTTTGAAAATCAAATTAGTTAGATGAAATTGTACAATTGTGTAGGGGGATTGTATTCTATTCCATTGTAAATAATTGTCCTGCATACTGGTTTAATAAAAAATGCTGATTGGCCAAAGGCCAAGTGTGGGTGGGGCTACAAGACTAAGAAAACTCTGGGAACATTTCAGAGCAGGGTAGACTTGTGACAGGGATGCAACAGAGACACGACGAGGAGACAGCAGCGGACACAGAGGAAAGAAGCTGAAATGCTGCTCTGAGAAAAGATATTGAGGCACATGGCTGAACAAGATAAGAAAGATGGGTTATTTTAAGGGTAAAGAGTTAGCAAGCTATATGCCTGAGCCCTAGGTTGATCAGTGTAAAATTAATATAAGCATCTGTCTGTGATTCTATGATTCTGTGGGACTGTGTGTTTCTGTGGGACTGCAAGTCAGCAAGTCAGAACCTCAGAGCTATACCAGAAAGTCTGGGCCAGAAACAATATACAACACAACTGGATTAATTTGCTTTAAAAATTAAGGTTTGCCACCAGATACCTATAACTTGGCTAAGGATATGATTAAGGCTCAGTGATCTAACATGTAACTATAACTCTATCACTAAGCAGGCCCTATCTAGGTTACCTGAGATGCCTAGCAAGATAATACAGTTTCAAAACAACAGCAAAAAATACAAGTAAATAAGTGATTACTTGCAACTGAATGTAAAGTAGCAGAGAATTATATGCTGGCAAATATTTCCAAACACCATCTCATGGAATTTTCACCGAACCGAAAGGTCAGTTTTCTATTTTCTTTTCTTAACCACTATCCTTTGACTTTTGTAACAAAATTCATCCAGTTTGCATTTGCACAGAGCAGTTTTCCAAGATCAGATTTCACTTTGATCCATTCCAAAATGTGTCACCAAATATTCAGTGGAGACTGAATCATCTTGCCATCTTCATTTAAGTAAAACAATTAAATGCTAAAAATATCCAATAGCCGTATAGGATAGAGATATCCAGAAATAATCAAACATTTGTCTTTACTGTCTGTGAGTGGCTAAGCCACTTGATTATTGTGTTGTAAGAATGTATGGTAGTGTGGTGGTTTGAAAGAAAATGGCCCACAAAGGGAGCGGCACTACCAGGAGGTGTATGGCTTTGTTGAAGTGGGTATTTTGGATGGAGAGTGTCATTGGAGTATGTGTGTCAGGCTTTGAGATTCCCTATATTTAGGAGAATACTTGCCAGTGTCTCAGTTGACTTCATGTTGCCTGCAAAATGAAAGAGTCTCAGCTCCAGCACCATGTCTGCCTGCACACCACCATGCTTCCTGTCATGATGATAATGAACTGAACCTCTGAAAAGCAAGTCGCCCCAATTAAATGTTTTATTTTATAAGAGTTGTCATGTTTGTAGTGTCTCTTCCCAGCAATAAAAACCCTAAGACAGTTGAGTAATTTCAAAATATAAACCCCTCCAAAAAATAGTTTGAATAGAATTACCCTGTATCGGTGAACACAGATTATTAAATAAAACTAAGAAATCTAGATGGTAGGCAGTGGTTAGCACCCTACAAGCTATTGATTAGAAAGGCACCAAAGGCCTCCAAAATAACAAGTTATCTCCAAAATATCAAGTTATTACCATTGCTCTTGGTTGCCCACTATAAATAAATAGGAAGGCCCAATTGATGAAAACAAAACATAAACATACTTCAGTTGCAGAACATTAGAGAAATCAATCTGGAACTGGAACATATCATGTTAAATGAGGTTCAGAGAGACAAAAATAGCATGTTTTGTCCCATATGATATTTTCTACATTTTATGTGTGTTTATTTATGTGACAGTGTATATGTGTATAGAGTCCAGGAAACTAGAAAAAGAGTAAGTAAAAGAGGCTATAAGTGAATGGAATAGTAGTACATATGTGATATGAAAGTGGAAGGTGGGGGCTGGAGAGATGGCTCAGCGGTTAAGAGCACCGTCTGCTCTTCCAGAGGACCCGGGTTTGATTCCCAGCACCCACATGGCAGCTAACAACTGTCTGTAGTTCCAGTTCCAGGCAAACACCAAGGCAAATAAATAAATAAAGTTTAAAAAAAAAAGAAAGTGGAAGGTGAAATACTGGTGATAGACATGTTTCAGTGAGGCCTGTGGACAGGGAGATGGACTCAAGGACGACATTGGGAAGGTTAACCTAAGCTAAAGATGTATGAAAACATAAGGAACCCTGTTTCTTAGTAAGACAACTAAAAATAAAATTTCAAATATTGCAAAAGTAACAGCATGCTATGAATATATAAATTACTTATACTAAATGTGGAAATAATAAGTGAAATAAAGCTGGGCTTAGTGGCCCACACCTTCAATCCTAGCATTCAGGAGGCAGAGGCAGGTGGGTCTTTGTGAGTTCAAGGTCAGCCCAGTCTATAGAGCAAGTTCTAGGACAAGCAGGGCTACACACACACACACACACACACACACACACACACACACACACACACAATCCTGTCTTGAAAAATCAAAATAATAAGTAAATAACTAAAAAAATAAAAATAAATGAATGAAAAAAAGGAAGGATGTAGACACAAGTAAACTGTGCACAGGCAAATGTACCAAGCAGAAAGGAAAGGGAATAGTGGAGCAGGCTGTTATGGAAGGGGAGGTAAAACAGCAATATACTGTAGAAATTACAAAACACAGTAAGAGTCTGTCTTGGTGTTGTGTTCTCCTGTTGTCACTTGATGTGCTTTTGTGCTGTGATTTTTCTAATGTAGCCTGAATGGCCGCTATTCCTTCCCCTATGCTGAGTTTTTCCTGTGAATCCCTGCAATCCTGTCCTGGTGTCAGAGGTCTCAATGACTGAAGAGGAGACTTCAGGCAAGAGGATCACTGGAGCCTAGGATTTGATGTCTAGTCCAATCAACATAGTGAGGCCTTCAGAAATAAAGAACAAATAGTTTAATAATGAGAACCTGAAATTTCAAATTATATAAGTGTGCAGATGGGATAAAAATAGAAACATAAGGCTTTTAAAAAATAAACAATACGCTAGGCATGGTCACATACATCTTTAATCCAAGCACCCAGGAGGCAGAGGCAGGAAGATTTCTATGAGTTTGATGCCAGCCTGGTAAATGTCACTGTCAAGGGGAAACAGAAGAGACATCATGGATGGCATGGGGGGGTCTTGATGGGGTGGACATTGGAATAGGAAGGATCAGGTGTGGAGAGAATGAGGTGGGATATGGGGAAAGACAACGAGAATCAGGGGCATCTCTAGGATGAGCTAGAAACCTAGTACAAGGGAAACTCCAAGGACTCTATCAGGGTGACCTTTAACTAAGATTTGTGGCAAGGGCAGATAAAGAGCCTGAACTGGCCATCTCCTATAACCAGGCAAGGCTTCCTATGGAGGGACTGGGAACGTAACCCAGTCACATAAACTTTGACCTACAATTTTCCCTGCCTACAAGATATGCTGGGAGTAAAGGTGGTACAGAAATTATGGGAGTGTCTAACCAATGACTACCCCAGTTTTAGACCCATAGCATGAGAGGTAACCCACCCCTGACACTGCCTGAAGTGCTAGAACCCAGAGGCTGGATACGTCAGAGATCTAGGATAGACTCAAACATGGCTGGCAAAGACGTCAATGAAATGATTTCTAATGATATTCTGCTATATTCATAGATCGTTGCCTAGCACAATTGTCATCAGAGAGGCTTCATACAGCAACTGATGAAAACAGATGCAGAGACCCACAGCCAAACATTGGGTGGACCTTGGGGAATCTTGTGGAAGAGGGAGAGGGATTATAGGAGCCAGAGGGTTCAAAATACCACAAGAAAACCCACAAAATCAACTTACCTGGGTTCATAGGGGCTCACAGAGACTGAACCAGCAACCAGGGACCTTGCATGGGACTGACTTAGGCCCTCTGCACATGTGTTTCAGTTGTATGGCTTGGTCTTCTTGTGGGACTCATAACAGTAGGAACAGGGGCTGTATCTAGCTCTGTTACCTGCTTTTGGGTCCCTTTCTTACTGTGTTGCCACAACCAGCCTTAACAGAAGAGGAGATGCCTAGTCATACTGCAACTTGATATGCCATGGCTGCTCTGTACATGGGAGACCTGCCTTATCTAAAGAGAAAGGAGGTGTGGATGGGGGCAGGGGAGAAAGAGAAGTTGTGGGGAGGGACTGGGAAGAGAGGAGGGAGGGAGGGGAAACTGTGATTGGGCTGAGAAAAATAACAAGATGTGTGTTGCAGTAGTTGTTTGGGGGTGGGTCACCGAAATTTTGATTCTATGGTTTCAGAGAGCTACTGAGGACAGGGAATGTGTGGTGGTACTGGAGTCGGTGTGAGAAGGCCCTCAGAGTCCACTGCAAAGCTAATAAACTGAAATTTGGATTTCAAAGTAGAACTCCAAATGCTGATGATGCCAGATCTTTGAGCTATCTGCCAAGGACAGCTGCATATAGTAAGTGGAAGCAGAAGGTATAGCTGTATGTCTCTGGCAGCAAAGCTAGATGGGCTGAGCTAGCTAAGCCCCTTAAAACTGAAGCCCCACATGGGTATGTCTATTGTCGTTGTCCTTGATCAGCTCATGTTTAGGCAGTCATGCTGGTGAGATGTTATGAGTAGAGCTTCTGACATTCCTAGGAGACACAATCTCCAAGGACAAGAAAAAGCCCAGAAGGTCTTAACCCTACTCAAAGAATTACAGGCAACTATTGAATGCTTACAGTAGGAGAAATAGTCATTCTTGGGAAATAGCACATCAATTGTTTAATCTACCAAATGATTAGCCATAAAATCATACATACATGTAACATATAAACTGAGAAGTTTTTATTTGTATACATGTTTTATATATATGTTATATATATGAAAAAGGATTTAATTGTATATATTTATATAAATATATATTTTATATATTTAGGAAATAGATATACATATATGAATATAACAATTAGAGGTGTATTTTCATTAGCTGTTATATTCTACCATGCCAGAATGCCACCACAAGGATCCCATGGTTTTCTCTCTCTTCTTTTAATACCTAAAAATGCTTCTGCAGGGCCATCTTCAAATGCATATTAGAGGTCACTAAAAGCATGGTCCAAAAGCCAGGCTACATCTCAATTGAGCAGCAAAATATGGTGGCCAATGCCCATATAATATTGATTTCACAGATACAAAATAATTGAGCATGAGAGGGTCATGTAGGATTACACCAACATTCCAGAAAAGCCACTAAAGCCAGGAAATGTGTGGAAGGATTGGATTCCCTGTGACAAAACCCCACAAGGCCACTATGTGAAGATTTGAAGGTGAACAGTAAGATGCTGTAGTGATTCCAAGTATGTTAAAGATGTCAGCTGAGCCACCCTCAAAGAAAAGTTGTAGGCACGAAATGGAGACAGCCCAAAGAGAGGTTATGACACCACAGATGGCAAAATTGGAGAGCTTTGGCCTTCTTAAGGTTGTTGTAACCCATATGATGCCATCATGAGCTACAGATGTCATACATGGGGCTATGGTATTCAATTGATTTTTTTTTTCTTGCTGAATTTCAGCCTTGCTTTGGTTCTCTCTGTCTCTCTGTCTCTCTGTCTCTGTCTCTCTCCTATTTTCATGTTCTTCACTTTTGGATGGGACTGTTTTCTCTGTACTATTCTTTATTTAATATATGTTTTTGATTTCACAGTAGCTCACAATTAAGTCATTTTCTTAAGTTCAGAGGATACTATTATTTGTTGTTGATGTTTTGTTTTTAAACAGTGTTAAGACTGTTAAAAGCCAGGGAACCTTTTAGAGATAGACTATATGCATGAATATTTCACTTTTTAATGTTATTTTGAGGTTGTAATTTAATTCTATTTCTCTCTTCCCTATCCTTCCTCCAAACTCTTCCCATATACCCCTCCTCACTCTCCTTCAAATACATGACTTCTTTATTCATTATTACTGAAGACTCATAAGTATTAAGTATTTGCATATATGTATATAGTCCTAAATATAACCTGATGAGTCTTTATAACATTTTGTATGTTTTCAGAGCTGACCAATTGTTATGCTCTTCCCGAGGAGTAGAACCACCTCTCCTGCTTCCAATCTTACTCAGTTGCCTGTAGTTCTTGGGGCCTCATGGGCTTTTCCCTGTCAAGTTTGGCATGTTCGTTGCTGTCATCCTTGTTCAGCCTATGCTTGAATGGTAATGTTGGTGGGATTTTATGAGTATAGCTTCTGATGGTACTAGGAGACACAGTTTCACAACAAATTCCCTCATCTTCCAGCTCTTACAGTCTGCCTTCCCCCTTTTCCACAATGTTTCCTGAGCCTTAGGTGCAGGAGTCTTTGAAGATGAGTCCATTGGCACTAAATCTACAATTCTACATTTTGATTGGTTGTGGTTTTATGTATTGATCTCTATCTGAAGAAAATAAAAGTGTCCTTGGTAAGGGGGAAGACTAAACTTACCCCTGGGTATAGGGACAAAAATTTATAGATTGTAATTAGGGATTATGATGGTTTAGTAAATAAGTGGTTGTAGATTCTCCTCTAATAATCATAATTTCGCTATCACCAAGTAGTTATCTGGGTTTCCAGGGCCAGGCTATTTTTTAGTAACACATAGGTCTTGGCCTTGCTAAGAACAACAAATATAAAATAAAGGAACAACTAATACAATGGCCATCACAAGATAGTTATCTACTTAATATTAATTTTATTACATCTTTATATTTTACTATGGAAACTTACTATCTACCAAGTACTTTCACATTTGTTACTTCAGTTTATTCTCAGAAAAACTATATCAGGCACAGGTAAAGATTGTACTTTTATTACTGTTGAAAAAAATTTTCTGAGAAAGTAAATTAATTACCTAGGTTTACAGTATGTAACAAAAAGCAGAACTGAAATTTCAATTTAAGATTTTTCTGACTTCCTATGAAGAATTTTTGACAGTATATCAAAATTGCCTACAATTTGGGTATGCTTAATGAATAATAAAATAATAAAGATGTAGTTAAAATATACATATGCCATGAGAAGAAGTTTCTAAATCTTCTAAGGGTGCACATAACAAAACATAGACTTATATGGCAAACTTTCTTTGAAAAATATCTAAATGCTTCTAAATTACATTATCAAAGACGCTTCAATTCTTTGAGCAGTTGTCTAAAATTGTACATGATTCTAGAATCGGAATGAACTTTGAATTGCTGCTTTTAGCTAAATAAATAAGATATTTAAAATGGAAAGCTTAGTTTCTATAGTTACAAAGGATACACCTACTCTGAAAAATGATTTCTACTTTTGTAATATATGAAAAATGTAAAAGGAAAACGAGTCATAATCAACAACTGCATTTCTTTTTTCCTTTCTATCCTCCCCTTTCCTTACTCTATTCCCCTATTTCTTCATTTATTATGTTCTGAGGATCAAACCCAGGGTCTCAAGGATGCTAACCACTGCAATATGCCTTAGCTAGATGCTTTCTAGATTGGTGAAAATGTCTGTTTCTTTGTCTAATGCTGTTTCCCCCCACATCTATAAATTGTAGATGATCAAGTATTTTCTGAATATAGCATATGAAAAAGGTTTTGTTTTTTGAAAATGAAAGTGGAGTAGAAACACTATTTGTAAGAAAATCATGAAAATGTATAGTCATGATTTTATCTTGGATATTTAGTTCCTTTTAATCACTATGATAGAAGCCAGAAAATAAGCCCACACAGGCACAGCCCACCTGGGATTTGATGATTCCCAAAACATACTTTGGATAAAAGAAAGCCTCTTCAACAGTGGCTCTGGGAAAAACCAAACACACAGAAGTTTAAAGGTATTTCCACATCTTTAATCCTGTATTCAGTTTAGAATGATCAAGGACCTTAATGTAAGTGCTAGAAGTGAACAAGTGAATTGAAAAATACTTCAAGGAATAAGTCTAGGAAATGACTTTTGTAAAGAATCAAATAGCTCAACAAATAATTCCAAAAAATGGCAGTTGTTATTTCATGAAAAATTTTCTGCAAAACAAAGGAATTGATTAATCAAGAGACAGCCTACATAATGTGTGAAAATATTTGCTAACTATGGATGCCTGAGAAGTAGTTATAATATGTACAGAGTTCAAACATGAAATATAACCTAACCACTAAGCAACTTAATCAATAGATGGTCTAATGAAGCAGAAAAGAAATTCTTAAAATATGGATAAGTGACCAATAAACATAAACATTTTCAGCATCCTTGTCTATTCAGTGAAATAAAAATTAAAATAAAAAGGAGATTCCAATTTATCTTAGTCAAAATATCTATGATTAAGACTAATAAGTGCTACTGAGGATGCAGGGAAGAAACAATCTTTATAAACTGCTAATTGTTATGCAAATTAGTATGGCTACTTTTTAAATCATTATTGAGGGTCTTTGAAAAATCTAAAAGAAGTACTAACACATGATCTCCTGGTATCACTCATATGTATAAACCTGCTGGACTATAATTCAAAATACCACGTAGATTCTGGCACATCTATAATAGCCATGTTATGTAATTTGTCTAGGTGTCTGATAACAGATGAACAAATAAAGGTAATGTTGTATTACAAAAATTGGAATTTCATTCAGTCATAAAGAACAACATTCATTATGTAATTTGCAATAAATATGAATATAACTATAGAGTTCATCTTAAGCAAAATAGGCCCTCAACTTATTCTTCCTCCATTATTTAGCATATATGTTTTCATTTTGTCTCAAGGGTCTAATTTATGTTTAGATTTCTTGCCTCATAAGTTCCTTAAAAGCCACATTGTGAACATTCTAAGCTTTTTATGTTATTGTCTTAATTAGGGATTTTATTGCTGTGGAGACACTATGACCATGGCAACAACTATGAAGGAAAACATTTAATTGGGGCTTGCTTATAGCTCAAAGGTTTAGAATATCATCATGATGGGAAGTATGGTATAATGCAGGCAGACATGGTAGGTGAGACTTCTACATCTGGATCTGCAGGTAGCAGCATGAGACAGCAAGCCACTAAGCTTGGCTTGAGCTTCTGAAACCTCAAAGCCCACCCTCAGTGACACACTTGCTCCAATAAAGTCACACCTACTACAACAAGGCCACACCTATAAGCCTATGAGCTCCAGTTTTGTTTAACCCACCACACTCACTCATAGTTTTTTCTAATGTAGTCAGAAAACAAAATCTGACATGCTTTAAAGTTTTAAAGCCATGCTTTGTGTCTTCTATCTGTTGAATTTTGGAAAATTGTTCATATATATTTAATGAGAAAATATACTCTCTTATGTAAAATGTTCTTTAAGTTTGATGCATTTGATCTATAACAGTGTGTGAGTCTAAAGTTGGTCTGTGCTTCTCCTGTATGGATAATGTATCTACTTTGAAAATGGGGAACAAAAGTATACAACTCTTATTCTATTTCTATGGTAATTTATAAATTTGTTAATATTCACTTGATGTGTTTTGGTGCTTCAGTGTTAGGTACATATAGATTTATGATAGTTACATCTTTACGGTCAACTGACATGTCACAGTATATAATGTACTTTGTTGTCACTTGCTTCCTTGTATGACTTAATGTCTATTTTACCTGATATAGCCATCTTTGATTACTTTGGGGAATAATTTGAAAGGAATGTATTTCCAATTTTCATGTTTATTTTATCCTTATATTTAAGAAAACTATCTTTTAGGGAGTTGGTTGTTGAATTTTGTTCTTAACTCGTGAAGTGCTTGAACATTTTTTTTATTTGAGGGTCTTAATCCACACTTGCATTTAAAATAATTATTGACAAATAATTTTATCTTTCTCATAGTCCTTTAGTTCTTGTTTTCCTCATGTTGCCCATATTCATTTTTGACTGATCCTTTTGACATGATTTTTTGTTTATATTTTTATAGATACTTTTGTGGTTACCATAAGGTTCATATAAAACAAGCACTTTTGTTCTATAATTCTATTATTTACTCACATGTAAACAATTGTGTCATGATTCATACATTTCACGTAGTATATCCATACATAGTTACTTTAAGTAACTTTCATCTTTCTACCTTTATATTTAAATTCAAAATGACAAGACACTATAGTGGTATTCCTTATTAGTCTATATATTTACTTTTCTATATTTGTATGTAGTCATGTTCCTGTTTTGTATCCTTTTAATTCAAAAAGTTTCCCTTGATGTTGCTTGAAAGGAAAGGTGATGATGCCCTTCAACTTTTCATTGTAAGGGACAGTCTTTATTTGTCATATTTGAAGTCTAGTTCTGGTAGGCATAATATTCTTGTTCAGTAGTTTTTTTATTTCAGTATTTTAAGTATATCATCCTACTCCCTTATGTTTTTAAGATTTGTTCTAAGAAAGTGATAGTTTTATGAGTTCCTTTTTATGTGAAAAGTCACATTTACTGCTCTGAAAATTCTTTCCTTGCTCCTGAATTTTAATCATTTAGCTAAAACATGTCTGTGTTAGCAATAGTAATTAAGAAAAAAGAAGCCATGAATTGGAAAAGAAAGGAAGCATCTTACATTGGAGAGTTTGGTTGGAAGGAGAAAAGAAAAGGAAAATAATGTAATATTTTAATTTAAGAAATAAAGATATTTAAATATGGCTGTTGTGTAATTGTCTTTTAATTCATCTCATTTTGATCTGTTTGCCTTCTTAAATCTAGATGTCATTTTTCTTCTTCAGAATTGTATATCGATTCCTTATATAAATTTTCTATATCTTTCTTTTCATCTTCTTTCTGTGAAATCCCATACTACACATAATGAACCATTTGATAATGTTCTATATGTGCCTTAGACTTTTAAAAATCTTTTAAATTATTTTTTCTACACTGACAAAATTTCAAAGATTTTTGTGTACTTAACTGCTAATTTTTAATTTGGCTGCATTATTTGTGACAATAATGACTGTAGATTCCCCATGTTATTCATATTATTATGATTAGTTGGTACCTCAACAATTTTCAGAGATTAAAAAGAAAATTTCTTCAAGTACTGAGGTTAAAAGCTAATTCCTGCAAGTGCTAACAATAATACCTTTTGATACATGTATGCCCATAGTATTTTCTTCTTGTATATGCAAGTTTCTTAGTTCTATTATTTTAGAGCTGTGATTAAAGGTAGTATTTTTGATAGTGTTGATGGAGTAACCACTATAGCATCTACAAATCATGAACACATTTGAATTTCAATGCTAATAAACATTCACTTGATGGTCAGACTCTTTAACAAAACAATTATCTTTTGTTTTTTTTGTTTCTTTTTTTAATTAAAGAATTTTTTATTTATTTTACACACCAACCATAGATAGATTGCCCTCTCATCCCTCTTCCTGCTCCCCGTAGCCTTCCTCTCCAAATCCACCCACCACCTCCTCTGAAAAGTTAAGACCTCCCATGAGGAATCAACAAAGCCTGGTTTATTCAGTTGAGGCAGCTTCAACCCTCTCTCCACATCAAGGCTGTGCAAGTTGTCCCCCGCATAGATAATGGGCTTCAAAAAGCCAATTCATTCACTAGAAATAGACCCTGATCCCATTGCCAGGGGCCCCTTTACAGACCAAACTACACAACTGTTTCCCATATGTTGAGAACCTAGTCTGGTCCCATGCAGGTTCCACAGCTGTCAGTCTAAATTTCTTGAGTTCCCACTAGCTTGGTTCACTTTTCTCTGTAGATTTCCCCATCATGATCTTGACACTACCTCTCCCCATATAATCCCTCCTCCCTCTCTTCAACTGGTATCCCAGAGCTCAGCTTGATACTTGGCTGTGGATCTCCGAATCTGCTTTCATCAATTTACTGGATGAAGGCTCTCTGATGATAGTTAGGGTATTCACCAATCTGATTACTGAGGTAGACAGCTCAGACATTCTCTCCACTATTGCTAGTTGTCTGAGCTTGTGTCATCCTTGTGGATTACTGGGAACTTCACTAACACCAAGTTTCTTCCTAACTCTATGATATCTCTCTCTATCAAGATATCTCTTTTATACTTCATCCCTGTTTCAGCTTGACCATCCCATTTGCTTATATTCTCATCTCCCATTCCCTCCCCTCTACTCTCTTCCCTTGCCCCCAGTTTATTCAGGTGATATTATCTATTTCCCCTTCTGAAGGTGATCCATGTAACCTAAGAATGTTAGATGTACCCATGAAAACACAGGCAATAAATAATCCCACAGCAGCAAATCCCAAAGAAGTAAAACACACACATAGTACCACCGAAAAATAATAGAAATTAACAATCACTGATCATTAATATCCCCTGATATCAATAGACTCAATTTGCCTATAGAAAGACACAGGCTAACAGAATGGACACAAAAACAGGATCCATCCTTCTGCTGCATACAAGAAACATACCTCAACTCCAAAGACCTTCTGCTGCATACAAGAAACATACCTCAACTCCAAAGACCTTCTGCTGCATACAAGAAACACACCTCAACTCCAAAGACAGACATTGCCTGAGAGTAAAGGGTTGGGAGAAGACTTTCCAATCAAATGGACATAAGAAGCAAACTGGTATAGCTTGTAGTGGGATTATGGTATGTTGTAAATACTTGTCCCTCCTACTGATCTAATAAAAAGCTGATTGGCTAGAGGCAGACAGGAAGCGTGGTGAGGCTACCAGACTAAGAAAACTCTGGGAACAGAGTTGAAATGCTGCTGAGAAAAGGTACTGAGCCACATGGCTGAAAAAGATAAGATTCATGGATTAGTTTAAGATGAAAGAACAAGCAAGTTATGCCTGGACCCTAGGCCAATCAGCATAAAATTAATATAAGTATCTGTGTGTCTCTGTAGGACTGCACTAGTGAGGGATTTCAGGTCTCTGGGTCTATGGTCAAACCTCTGGGCTAGGCCTGGAAAGGCCAGGCCAGAAACATAATACAACAGTAGCTATCCTAATATCTAGCAAAATAGACTTCAAATTAAAATAATTCAAAAGAGATTGGGAAGGACATTACATACTCATCACAAGTAAAATCCATTATTTCTGAACATTAATGCCCCAAATACAAGGTACCCACATATGTAAAAGAAACATTGTTAAAGATTAAATCACACATAAAACCCCATACTCTAATAGTGGGAGACTTCAACACCCTCCTTTCACCACTGGACAGGTCTGCCAAACAGAGAAATAAGGAATGTCACAGATGTTATGACCCATGTGGACTTAATATATATATATATATATACAGAACATTCCACCCAATCATAAAAGAATATACCTTCTTCTCAGCATCCCATGAAACCTTCTCTAAAAATTAATCACATACTTGTTCACAAAGCAAATCTCAACAGATACAACATGGAACCACCAATATTTCATCAGATCAGTATGGCTTAAAGTTAGAATTCAACTACAACATAAATTATAGATAGCCTACAATCTCATGGAAACTGAATAATGCTCAACTGAATCACCACTGGGTTAAGGGAAAAATAAAGATTTTTTTTATTTCTAATTGTGTTTGTGTGTATGTGTGTGCATGTGCGCATGCGCACTATGTGCACATGAGGATAGATTGCTATAGAGGTTAGAAAAGAGTGTTTAATCCTCTAGCATTGGGGTTATAGGCAACTGTGAGCTGTCAGACATGGGTGCTGGGAACTGAACTCTAAAAGAACAGTGTGTGGGTTTAAGTGCTCAGTTACTTTTCCACTCCTTGGGCTAACTTCTCATGAGCACCACCTCCTTCAGTGAAAACTTCTTGTTCACTTAGGAATGAATAACACGTATTATGAACGAACCATTGAGGTTTCACTGGTTTGTTTGGCTCATGAACAACAACTAAAACCTTTTTTCAAAGGTTAGAAAACCTGCAGTCGAGCATTTTACCAAAATTCATTAAACTAATCTCCATGGATAAGCATAACTAAGCATGTCACTAGTAAATTGATCAGTTATGCTACAAATGAATTAACTATGTTCTTTACTGAAATGCAAATCAAAACAACTTTGAGATATCACCTTACTCCTGTCAGATTGGCTAAGATAAAAGACACAAATGACAACCTGTGTTGGAGAGGTTGTGGAGCAAGGGAAGCACGCCTCCATTGTCGGTGGGAGTGTAAACTTGTTCAGCCACTCTGGAATGCAGTATGGCAGTTTCTCAGAAAACAGGGAATCCATCTCCCCAAGGATCCAGCAATGCCACTACTGGGCATATACCCTAAAGATGCACATTTGGACTTCAAAGGCATTAGCTCAACTATGTTCATAACAGCATTATTTGTAATAGCAAGAACCTGGAAACAATCTAGATGCCCCTCAACTGAAGAATGAATTAACAAACTATAGTACATTTACACAATGGAGTACTACTCAGCAGTGAGAAAAAAATGATATCCTAAAATTTGCAGGCAAATGGATAGATTTGGATAATATCCTCCTGAGCAAGGTCTCACAAACTCAGAAAAATAAACAGGGAATGTACTCATTCATTGGTGGACTTTAAACAAACAAACAAACAAAAACAAACAAACAAAAAGCTAAGCATGTCCAAGCTGTAAACCACAACCACTGAACAGCTTGGGATCTGAAACACCTTGGACTGGCACTTTGGAGCCCATTCCCTCCAGAGGAACACCTGACTCAGTCTTGACGTCAGGGTGAGGAAACCAGATCTGCCTGGAGCGGATGGTAAACTAAGCCACCTTGGGACCTTGGAACCTCCTGCCATTGCTGGGGAGGAGATAAACTGATGGGGAAAAGAGTGAGTGACTGGGAGGGGTGGGAGGGGGAAGGGAGCCTGAACCATGGGATACATGGATTAAAAAAAAATATGACTTTTTTTTCCCCATAATGAAAAAACTATGTTCTTTACCATTATCCTTAAGGTTTCTTAATCTTTATATTCCATTTGGCTTAGAAAATATGATATAAAGTCACTGATAATATCTTATAGAATAATAGTCTATGGGAATGTATACTACTTACTGATTTTTAATTTTTGCTTCACTTAAGAGTCCAAAACCTTGAATAACCCAATCAAAAAATGGGCTTCAGATCTAAAAAGGGAATTCTCAGCAGAAGAATTATGAATGGCTGAAAGGCACCTGAAAAAGTGCTCATCATCTATAGCCATCAGAGAAATGCAAATCAAAACAACTTTGAGATACCATCTGACACCTGTTAGATTGGCTAAGATAAAAGACACAGAGGACAGCCTATGCTGGAGAGGATGCTGAGCAAGGGGAACACTCCTCCATTGTTGGTGGGAGTGTAAGCTTGTTCAGCCACTTTGAAATGCAGTATGGCGGTTTCTCAGAAAATTGAGAATCAATCTCCCCAAGGACCCAGCAATACCCCTTCTGGGTGTATACCCTAAAGATGCACAGTCACACTCCAAAGCCATTAGCTCAACTATGTTCACAGCAGCATTATTTGTAATAGCAAGAACCTGGAAACAACTTAGATGTTCCTCAACTGAAGAATGCATTAACAAACTGTGGTACATCTACACAATGGAGTAGTACTCAGCATTAAAAAAAATGATATCCTAAAATTTTCAGGCAAATGGATGGATTTGGAGAATATCCTCCTGAGCGAGGTATCACAAACTCAGAAAGATAAGCAGGGGATGTATTCACTCATTAGTGGACTGTAAACAAACAAACAACTAAGAAAAAAAGCAAAGCATGCCCAAGCTGCAAACCACAACCACTGAACAGCTTGGGATCAGAAACACCCTGGACTGACACCTTGGATCCCACTCCCCCTAGAGGAACACCTGACTCACTCTTGAGGGAGGGGGAAGAAAACTGCATTTTCCAGGAGTGGAGACTGAACTAAGCAATATTGGGGCAATGGGACCATGGGACTGCCTGCTGCCTCCCCAGGGAAGGGATGGGGATTTGTGGAGAAGAAAGAATGACCTGATGTGGTGGGAGGGGGAAGGGACCTTGAATAAGGATATACAAGGTTAGAAAGTGTGACTTCTTTGTTAATAATAATAATAATAATAATAATAATAATAATAATAATAAAAAGAATCAAGCCTCCCTCTTATAACACTAATTTCAACAGGGTGAATTTATAAGTGTTTTTATTTTTCATATCTGTTGTGAAAAAAGATCCATAAAACTGGATACACAAAATGCTAGCCATTTTGGGGCTAAGAACTGGTTTTTATTCCAACTCACATTCATCAATCTTCTCCGTAAGCTCTTGACTAACATCTCTAAGCTATTCAAAAATAACTGTAGAAGGGTAGCTTTCATCACTGCATTTATATTTAGAATAAAAAGTAAACTTGAACATTGAGAGGTGATCTTTGAATTCAAAGAACTCAGAGTATATATTATAACGATGTTTATAAGTTATTCACTTTAAGTACTCTTTCTAACTGCCCTATGAAAAGGCAGAAATAAGAGCTGGATAAATTGCTTACTGCTTTCTACAGGAATCTAATTGAATGACCACTCCAAAGTCATCCTAAGTGCTACATTTAACATTTACTTCACAATGGTGGTGGAATCACAATGACCATATCTCCTTTTTTATTGACTTATTTTAAATCCTTTTCATTTTATTCAGATCTTGCCATAATAGCATTGGTAATAGCTTTGGCCTTGCAGATGTAGTGAAGTAGACATAGGCTGGCTTTTAACAGGCTTCATAGCCACCTTTCCTGCAGTTTCTAGCCAATTTAAAAGTACACAGCTCCAGAGTGCCATTTCTCAGGCATAGCTTAGCTGAGTGTACCTGGGCTGAGGAAGGAGGAATAGACATAGGTTTTAGCTGGCACAGAATGATGGTATAATCCTGGCACCTTCATGGCCCTTAGAGAAAGCAGCACTGGTGCCAGATAAGTTTGGTACTGTTTATGTTTTCACTTTCTTCATTAAAATTCTCCATTCATGACTTTTTTATCTTTTATACCACTTTTTATGATGGTTCCTGTGAATAGACATTTTTCAGACGTCTTGCTTTGTAGCTCAGACCAGGCTTGAACTGACAATTTTTCTGAATTAGCCTCCTAAGTGCCTGGATAAGTGACACATCACCATGTTCAGCTCCATATATTTTTATGTCATTAGTATCTCTTTCTAAGTATTTGTTCTGTGTCTTTGTTTGGAAAATATTTTTCCAAACATTTTGCCTGCTTTTATAGACTTACTCTCAATAACTCATGCAGTTCTCATGTACTATTTTTTTTGTTATGGATATTCTTGCATCTTGACTATTCCATGTCTCAAGACTGATATGGAACATATGAAACAGGGGCTAGTGTCTTGGGAAAACTCCCAACACAGAGTGGATACTATGATTCATTCCTTTCTTAACTGTGGTAGGAGAATAAGGAATGCACAAAAAGCCTCAAGATAAATATGAAAGAAGTCACTCGTCAGAAAGACTGGATGCATCTCCCCAATAGAGCTATATGCACATAAAACACACTGCGACTGAGGAAAATCCCTTAACATCTCCCAGAGAAGACGGTGCTTTGGAACTGATCCATAAAGGGCTCTGATATTTAAGGGATATGTGTAGGGATTTTGAATGTCAAACCTGTCCTGGTGGCTCTCTAGCCTACTTCCAGTCTTTAGAATGTTTTCCTCTTGTTTAATAGACTAATTTTTATAACTGTCTCTGTGTCCCTGGCTCATTTGTTTCAGAACACATGAAGTGGGAAATTTCAGTGAGTACTTGCCTGAACTCAGAGCCATACCTATGACCATTGATGTCACAATCCAGGAAGTATATTCATTTCTCCCCCCTTTTCAGTTGCCCTGGAGCACTCACAAATAGTGGAAAAGCTTTTGGGAAATGCACTTGATCAACCACTTCTCTTCCTTCCTTCCCATAGTTTATGGTGTCCTGTAAGCCTGTAAGAATGTAATGCTAAAATCTAACTGCTGCTTAGGGCACAAACCTCTAACAGCCCTTCCCCACTTACAGATAGAAGCCAACAGGCAACTGACTGAGGTGTTGCCTGTGCCTGTAGATAACAGATTTCCAGGTGCCAGGATCTCTCACCTAGAGAAATAAGGTAACATCAAAGAAAGTATTGGTGGCCATACATCCCAATCCTCACCTTTTTCTATTCCTTGAATAAGAAAGCCTGGCTGTGGAGCTTGCTGTGAACTATCTCCATCCCACCAAAATATAAGAGGCCCCAATTTTTGCTATGTAGATCCAGATATCCTCACTTCAGAGCCTCTTCATACTTTATCTGCCCACAGTGTTAATAACTTTTCTACTAAACAACATACTCCCAGCAATATGTCTCAGTACCCCATTGGATCTCCCTCCAAGATGTTTTAGTGTCTCTACCTTCTTCCATGCCATGATGGTTTGTAACCTAGGGTAAAGAGGTGTTCACTAACCAATTTCTGCCTAGAATGGTGAATGTGGATTAAATTTGTACAACATCTAACCAGAGTATTGAACCTCCCAGATCATCATCCTACTGCTTGGGATTCTAATATCTCAGAAGGTATCCATGGGCATAGAAAGAAATAGCATCATCACAAAGCTTAAAAACTATGTTCAAATCCCCATTAACTACAAGAAGAGCAGAGAAATGATTTAAAGAAGGGCCCAACCCCTCCTAACAGGACTGAGGGTATCCAGTGAAATAGTCTGGCAGATAAAAAAGTAAAAGATGGATTCACTGATTCCTTAAGCATTAATCTAGTTCTATCCAAAGCTAGAGACAAAAAAAATTTACTTTGTTAGCATTAAAACAATTGTGCCATCTGTGTTCAAAATTTTGTTCAAGTAATTGTTTATATGATTTTCTATATTAAGACAACATGGGATAGTACTCAGCTTGCCCCAAGGCTTCCCAAAAATAATGTAGTAACAAAATATGTCATTTTATGTTTCCCTTTTTCCTTGCACAATAAAATATTTCTGATTAAGCAGGTATATAATGTGTGTATATGTAGGACAGCAAGTGTTTTGGGGATCCTCTAAAAAGCCTGATAGATACACACTTAGATACTCTAGACTTTCACAATTTATTAGAATGGTAGTTGTCAGTTTATTACATGTATTATCAAACCTTTAAGTGTTCTTGAACACTGATTCGAGTCATAAAAGGTTAATTAAAACATAATATTTAACGTTAAAAGGATAAATTTTGATCAAGATTTCCTTCCAAAACAGGTTGCAAAGAGAAAAAAAGTTATAAAACATTTTTCATTTTTTAATAGTCCTCATAGGTACTAAATATTTCTATGTAATGTATATTAAAAGTTGTTTTGTTAGAGGATACAGAGATGGCTCTTTATTGAAGAAGAATTTATTGTTTTTGATGAGGACCTAGGTTTACTTCCCAGTACCCACATAATAGCCAACAGCTACATTTAACTGCAGTTCCTGGGGATCCAATGTCCTCTTCAATGTCTAGAGTTATCAGCTACACACAGTGCACAGACATATGCAAACAAAACACCTATGCACATAAAATAAATACAAATCTAAGATACCCTTTTGTTAGATTAAATAGTATGGATTCGTTTTATAGAGTTATTCTTGATGCAAAGCTGATAAAATAAGGATTTTATTTAAGGCTATGATACAAAATGATGGATATATGTATTTGTCATAGATCTTTTTCATCGAATTTACTTTTCACAACAAACAATGCAGGATATACAACCAAAGAATTAAAAGCATTCAGTCTTGATATGCTTCCTCTGTATGTAATATGTTGTTAAATCTTAATAATAATCACAATTAACCTAAATACCTTATATTTAAAAATAAATTTTAATTAAAGTCATAACATTAAAAATTTAAACTGTTAGCTGTCTACATATGCTGTCCTCTTCCCCAAACCCAAGTTTTTCAAGATTACTTTGTCCAATTGAAAATTTTGGTCCTTTAAAAACCAAGATTTGGGGCTAGTGTGGGACCACATGCCTTTAATTTCCGTGCTTGGGAAGCAGAGTCAGATATAGCTATGAGTTCAGGCCAAACCTGGTCTATATATTGAGCTCTAGGAAAGCAAGAATATAGTGAGATCTCATCTGAAAAACAAAATGAAATCTCAAAGTGTGAAAGACTCTACAGTTTGCATAGAGCCTTATCAATGATCAGACTAGGCTCTCTGTCCTGGGAATCCAAAGTCTTCTACTGCACATTAAAAGTATAGATACTGTTTAAAGATATGGAAAATCTAATTAGATAAAAACTGACAAAATATGCAAACTTTTAGTATTCTTAAAATATGTATATATTTATTAGGAGTATATCTATTTATAAGTTAATATTATCTATATGAATTTGTATTTTATATTGGTAACAGTTGCTGATAAAACAAATTAGTGTTCAGATCAAACTGCTAAATTAGCTCAATTGTTTTAAGCTTATAATTTTTTAACATTTATTAATATTGTGCATATACTCATGATGTGGGGAGGCATGTATACCACTGTGTACATTTTAAAGTCAGATAACAACTGTATTATTATGTATCTCATCTATACAAACACACATAGGTATATATCTATACAACCTGCAAAGTCCATTTCATGTTGCTGGTATGTACTTGTGTTTAGTGCAGACTGAATGAAATTGGGATTAAATAATTTATTGGTGGAATCACTACCGGAGAAAATTGATTCTCTCTCAGCCACTGATTGCCTGTTGCACTTCATCTAGGGTTGGATCCTTAAGAAATTTCTCTGCACCTATCAGATGCTGACTGGTGATTTTTTGTAGGTCTTCTTTAGGTAATTATATCATTTAGATTTCATGGGTACAGCTTCTCTGTCATATAAAGATGATATAATCTCAAAGTAGATGTCCTGCTTCTCTGGCTCTTACCACCTTTCTGCTCATTCTTCCATGATGTTCACTGACTCCTAGATGTAGTGGTTTTATTGCAGATGAACCATTTGCAGTTCCCTATTCCATGGCCACATAGTCTTTGCAATTCTCCCAGTTGTGGATCTCTGTAACAGTTTTTCTCTACTGTAAAAGAAGCTCCTATGATTGAAGATGGGAGCTGTACTTACTTATGGATATAAAGGTAAGTACTTAGAATGCTGTTGGAAATTATATTGATCTAGGAAAGTGAGAGTTATAGGTTCCCTTCTAGGCTCTCTGATTTCTCCAGCCACAAGTAATTGGGAGAGGTTTATATAGCAGGCATTAATTCTCTCCTACTGAAGAGGTCTTAAGGTCAGTTAGACAGCTCTTGGCTACCACTAAGGTAGAATTGCCACTATTACACCATTGAGGATATCTTTCCAGACCAGTCATTTTTGTGGTTCATAGGCTTTTCTGCTATTAGGACTACTGATTGCTTTCCCCCTTGGCAGCTTGCATAGTATTCCCAATGCTATGAAAGCTAATCCTGAGATAGGATCTTAACAGGTCAGTTACCTCCAAATCTATGTGAGAAACAATGTGGTGGATTCAGCAATACAGCCTTATATTCAAGTTCTGGGAGGTAACCAAAACCAATGCCAGTAGCTGATATTTTGGTGGTTTTCTTTTGGGCTTCTAGATCAACAATTCAAAAGGCTTCTCAGTCCTGACTCTTGGGTTTTTGTTAGACAACCTGTGGCTCTTAGGGGAAGCATTTTCACCTTGTGAGGTTGTGTAGCTAGTTTTATGTCAACTTGAAACTGAGTAGAGTCATCTGAGAAGAGCAAATCTCAGTTGATAAATTCTCAATCTTATGATTGGGCTGTAGAGCAAGAATGGAAGATATTTTCTTAATTAGTGATTGATAAGGAAGCCCAAGCCCATGGTGAATGGTGCCATTCCTGAGCTGGGGCTCCTGAATTCTATAAAAAAGCAGATTGTGCAAGCCAGGGGACACAAGACCGTAAGCAACACCCCTCCATAGTCTTGGTATCAGCGCCTTCCTTCAGGTTCCAATCCAGTTTGAATGGTTTGTTTCAATGGCCCATGGATTTCTTTCAATGTCTTGGTTTCTTTCAATGGCCCATGATTCAACATATGTAATAAATAAACTCTTTCTTCCCCAAGTTGCTTTTGCTCATGGTGTTTTATCACAGCAATATTAACCCTAACTGAGACAGTTCTGTAATTCAATTTATATATGTTTGTATTTAAATACACTTAAAATAAAATGTTTTTAAGCATCCTTGGTGTTATTTTTTCTTTTTCTCCTCTCTCCCTCTGTGTCACATTACCTCCATGTCCCTGGTTAAGATACACTCCCACTTTTCCAACTATACTGCTTCATTGCACCTATTACCTGCTATATCCTTCTGCAGTGTTCCTTGTTCTCCCTTCTTCCAGTATTCCTTTTGACTTTGCTGGCTTCAGTAGTTACTTTAGATTATATACTCAAACTTATAGATTCAGGGCTAGTATATACAAGTAAGACTTATGCTTCTATTTAAATTTCAGGACTTATTTTTCTATTTTAATTAAGAATGCCATTGGGATTTTCATTGGAATTGCATTACATATCTGATTTTGGTATTAGGGTAACACTATAAATTGCTTTTGGAAGAATGATCATTTACACAATATTATTTCTACCAATCTATGTGAATGGGTGGTGGTGATGGCTAATTACGGTTGTTAACTTGACTACACATGTAATCAACTAAAACCCAAACTTCTGAGTAAATCTGTGAAGAATTTTCTTAATCATATTTAAAGCAGGAAGATAAATCTTAGATCTGGTCTATGCTTTCTCTTCTCTTGCAGTCTACACAAAAAGACTTAGAAGAAGGAAGTTATTTTTTGCCTGCTTGTCTTCGCTCTCATTTATCCCAATGTTGTGGATGACATTGACCCCATCTTGTTTAGGATTCCAGGACTGAACAGTAGCCCTCCAGGAATCCTCCAGGACTACAGTGCCAGATTTGGATTGCAGAGACATCTAGCTTTTTAGACTGGAAAAATAAATACCTGATTCTTGGCCTTTCTGTTGTTAAACAACCATTTTTGGACTACTCTGACAACAGCCTGTAAGTCAGTTTTGTAAATACCATAAAAACACACACACACAAACACACACACACACACACACACTCATGCACGCACTCACGCACGCACTCAGGAACACAGACATCAGTTTTGTTCATTTGGAGAATTCTGACTAATACAGAAATTTATCTATCTCCTAGTGTCTTCTGTTGTAGAATATTTTAACTATGTAAAGATGTGTTACATTTGTTTTTGCTGTGGATTATTACCTTAACTATGTAAAGGTGTGTTATGATTGTTGATGCTGAATTTGTTTAATGATGTAAGGATGTGTTACATTTGTTTATGATACATTTGTTTAATTATGTAAAGATGTGTTGCATTTCTTTCACCTTGCCTGCCTAAGGCTCTTGATTGTTGAATGGTCAACAGCTAGGCAGGAGATGGATAGGCAGGGCTGGTGGGCAAAGAGAATAAGTAGGAGGAGAAACCTAGGAGACGGAGCAAGGGCGAGAGAGGGGAAAAGAGAGAGATAGAGAAAGAAAGAAAGAGAGGAATGAACAGAACAGGGATAAAAAGAAGATGCCTGGGACCAGAAACAAGGCAGCCTCCAGCCGACATAGCAGGAAATAGCAGACGTAGCAGGAAAGTAAGATATAAAGAAAGATAAAAATCCCCATGGCAAAATGTAGATAAAGAGAAACAGATTAAAATTAGAGCTAATATAAAGCCAAACATTCATAACTAATATTAAGTTTCTATGTCATGATTCTGTTTGGTGACCCAAAAAAGAAAGCCCAGTATAGCCTTCCCCAATATCTTTCCTCAGAAATTTATAGTTTTCATTGTAGGGATCTTTGATTTCTTTAGTTAAGTTTATTTCCAGGTTATTTTTGAGACTACTGTGAGTAGGAGTGTTTATATGATTTCTTTTAAAAATCATGTTTGTATTTTATATAGAAACACTTTTTCTAAGTTCGTTTTGTATCCTGTCACTTTTCTGAAAGTGTTATTTTTAAAAGCTTTGTGCTGGAATTTTTGACCTCTTATGTATAATATCATACTATCTGTAAATAGTGATAATTAATTTGCTCTTTTCCTATTTGTGTCCATTTTCTTGTTGTATTGCTTCTGCTAGTGCTTCAAACAGTGTATTGAAAAAGAGTGGAGACAATGGAAAATTCTGTTGCATTTCTAGTTGTGGGTTTGTCATATATAGTCCTTATTATGTTGATGTATGTTCCCTCCCATCTTATTGTTCCTAGGATTTGTATCATGAAACCATGGTCAAGAGACTTTTCCACATCTATTGAGATAATAATGTGAATTTTGTCTTTAAGTCCATTTATATGATGATTTATTACATTTATCTACTTATGTTGAGCCATCAATTCATCTCAGGAATAAAGTCAACTTCATTTCGATATAGATGATCTTTTTGATATATGCTGTATTTAGTTTGTCAGTATTTTATTAAGAATTTTTGCATCTAGATTCATCAGGGATATTGGCTCATACTTTTATTTCTTGTTTTGTCCTTATCTGATTTGATTATTAAAGTAACACCAACTTTTTTGAAAGGATGTGCAAGTGTTCCTATTTATAATTTTTAAAAAATAATTTAAAGAATGTTGCTTGTAGTTCTTTGAAAGTCTGGTAGAATTCTTCTGTGACTCTGTCTGGGTTTCTTTTTAGATATAAAGCTTTTTGTTAGCGTTTCAATCTCTTTATCCTCTATGGGTCTATTTAAGTTGTTTATCTCTTCTTGTTTTAACTTTGGTAGTTTAGAGGAGTCTAGAAATTAATCCATTTCTTTTAGGTTTGCTAGCTTAATGAATTATAGGATTTTAAATGATATTCTCAGTTTCTCTAGTGTTTGTAATACTATTTCTCTATCCATCCCTAGTTCTGTTAATTTCAGTTTTCTCTTTCTTTAGGCTAGTTAGACCAAGAGTCTCCCAATTTTTTGTATCTTGTTAAAGAACCGGCTCTTATAC
This sequence comes from Sigmodon hispidus, assembly GCA_004025045.1. NCBI lineage: Eukaryota > Metazoa > Chordata > Mammalia > Rodentia > Cricetidae > Sigmodon > Sigmodon hispidus. Next base: position 32,509 of record PVIH01010790.1, read on the forward strand.
TTATTGATTCTTGTATTGTTTTCTTTGCTTCTATTTTGTGACTTTATGTTCTGATACCTTGGCAACTCCATTTCTATTTCAATGACAACACACTGTGGCCAAGACAACTTATAAAATAAAACACTTAATTTGGGGCTCATGATTTCAGAGTAACAGAGACTGAGAGTTAACATGTTGAAACAACTAAAAAGCAGAGAGAGACTGGAAATGGCCTGGGCTTTTGAAACCTTAAAGCCTACCCAAAATGACATATCACCTCAAACAAGGCCATGACTCCTAATCCTTGTCAAAAAGGTCCAAGTGAGGACTAAGCATTCAAATATATGAGTCAATAATAGAGGCCATTTTTATTCAGACATCACATCTAATTTTCAATATTTCTTCATGTTTACTAGATTTTTGTTTTGTTTTGTTTTCAATTTTTTTTCTGATTTTCTGATGTAGGTGCTCAGAGGTATGGATATCCTTTAGAGTGTTTTCAGTATATCTGAGACATTTTGTTGTTTTCTGTTTTCATTTTCACTAAATTTTCTGGAATTTTAAAAATTATTTCTTGATTTCAACTTTGACCAATTAACCATTCCACGGTGTGTTGTTCAGTCTCTTTGAAAGTGTATTATATCTTTTGCTATTTACTTTAAGCTTTAAAGCATTGTGGTCAGACAGAATATACAAGGGTTTTTCAATATTCTGGTTTTTGTTGAAACTTCTTATGTTTTAGGTCACAATATGTATGATATATTTTAGGGAAACTTCAGTAGGATGTTGAGTGTACTATGTGTGTGTGTGATTGTGTGAAATATTCTGTGGATGTATCCATACAATGTCTCTTAATTCTGATATTTCTTTGTATCTTTTTGTGTAGATGTTCTCCTTATTGGAGGCCATCTAAATTTAAATTTTCTATTATTAGGTTCTATTAACCAGGGCCATAAAGTCCAGTGCTATAATTTTTATGAAATTGGGTGTGCAAGAGTTTGATGCATATATGCATATATGTATTTTTCCTTGATCCCAATGAATTGTGCTTCTTTACCACTTCTGATAAAATTTCATTTGAAAGCTATTTTTTCCAGATATTAGGATTGTGATATCTGCTTGTTTCCTGGTCACATTTGCTTGAAATACCTTGTCCATCTGTTCTTTCACTATAATGAGATATGTATCCCTGATGGAAGATGAGTTATAAGTAGAAAACATGAAGATGGAATTTATTTCTTAACTCATTCAGCAACCATGAGATATGTATCCCTGATGGAAGATGAGTTATAAGTAGACAACATGAAGTTGGATTTTATTTCTTAACTCATTCAGCAACCCTGTGTCTTTTCAGTGTGTGGTTGAGGCTATTGATAGGGAAAGTATTACTTAAAGAATTATATTTATTGTTATCCTTTTTGTTTGTATTCTCTTGGGTATACTTATTCCTTATAGTCCAAAATATTACTTCTGGTAGTTTCTGTAGGAGTAGTTTCATAACGTTAATTATTTTATCCTTTTTCTATCATGGAAAGTTTTTATTTTCTTCTTCACTGATGGCATGTAGTTTCATTAAGTTAAAGCAGTCTGGGTTGACATGTATGTCTCTTTTGGTTCTTGAGTTGCAATGCTACAGTCTCTTCTGTCATTTAATGTTTCTGTTGAGAAGTCAGATATTATTTTAGTGGGTTTTTTTTTATATGTGACTTGTAGTTTTTCTCTACCAGATTTCAACATCCTCTATTTCTTTTTCTGTGTAGTTAGTGTTTTAACTATAATACAATGTGAGGAGTTTCTTTTCAGTTCCTATTTGATAGTTTTTATGCTTCTTCTGTAACATGAAGTCCAGTTGTTATCAAATGAAAACTCAAAGCCAGATACTGGTGAAAAGGCTGGAATATCAGAGAAAGAAAACAGACCACAGTCAATTTTCACCCAGCTATCTTCCAAAGTCCTCAGCCTGGCTTGTCACTTCTAAAGAATAAATAAATCTCTGTCTTCCTACATCAGCCTCAAATACCTTCTTCGACCAGTTGTTTCACTTCCAGGTTCAGAGTTCAGAGTGCTAAGCATTACACAATGGTCACTTCCAGGTTCAATTCTGGATCATATTCTAGAGGTAAGATTAAAGGTGTGACCTACTACTATTTAGTAGTCAGTCCTTGAACTCAGAGAAACACAGAAAGATCTCTGTCTCTGGAGTTGTGAGATTAAAGGAGTAGGTTACCACTCCTGATCTATCCCATACTAAGATTAAAGGTGTGAGTTACCACTCTCTGACCTTCTGGCTTGACTGTGGGTGGATCTGTTCTCTGATATTCCAGACTGGTTTTTATATTACAACATTCTTCTATCTATTATTTTAGTGTGTTTTCTTATCCCATCTTGACACACTTTATTTGTTCTGTATAGTTAATACGTTAACTATATATATTGGGAAATTTCTTTTTTGTTTGTATTTGGTGCTTTGTATGCTTCTTATATCTGTATGGCTATATCTTCCTTAATTTGAGGAGAGTTCATTTTCCTATAATCCTGTTAAAGTATGAATTGCCTGCATTATTATTATTATCAATATAATTTCTATTATTTTAATAAATTTTATTGAGCTGGAAGAGACTTAGTCTGGAAAGCAGAATGAGTTTTTACTGTAACATAGATGAGCTTGAGGACATAGTGAAATAAGTTAGTCACAAAAGACAAAAACTGAAAGACTGTACTTACATAAAATTCACAGAATGGTAAATTTCTTAGTTACAGAAAGTAGAGTCATGGCTGCTAGTGGCAAGAAAGAGGGAGTGCAGACCTATGTCCAGAGTGGAATCAGAGGTGAGCATATTCCAGCTCCTGGGCCACCCATCTAGAGATCACTTTCTGGGGCTGGAGTCACACCCAAGGTTCTGATATCAGACCCTTGCTAGAAGACGGGCTAGGCTTTAGCTGGGAGGGGCCTTCCCCAGCGACCCTTAACAGAAAGGACCTCCCATATCTGGGCCACACTTCCAGGGTGAGCTGCATCATCATAGACAATCAGGCACCTTCGAATCGCAGAATCATGTCCAGACTGGAGACAGAGACCATGCAGACCCTTTGCTCAGAGCAGACAAGAGACACACAAGCCATCTAGCCACAACTGACTAAGAGCTGATCAAATGTGAACCACTGAAGCCATAGGCAGATGCCAGTGAAAGAATACATATAACAATATATAGAACAACAAGGCAATACCAGAAGAAACTGGTGGTTCTATAACAGCAAGACCTAAACAGAACAATGAAGAGGAAACAGAAGGAAACAACAGCAAAAACACCTTTATGAAGACTACAGAAGGTTTAAAAGACAATATAAAATTACTTTAAAGAAATAGAATAAAATACAAACAAAAAATTCGAAGACATGAACAAATCCTTGAAAGAAAATCAAGAAATGGAAAACCAAAAAATGAAAGAAACATTCCAGGAACTAAAAATTGAAATAGAAGCAATAAAAAAAGGCACACAATGAGGTGAAGGTGGAAATAGAAAATCTGAAAGCAGCTGAAACTACAGATTCAAGCATAACCAGCAGAATCCAAGAGATGGAAAAGAGAATCTCTGGAGTGGAAGACTCAATAGGGAAATAGATACATCAGTCAAAAAAACCACTAAGACCAAAAAAGCCATAACACAAAATGTTCAGGAAATTTGGGACTCCATGAAAAAACCTAGCCTGAGAATAATAGGAATAGAAGAAGGAGAAGAATACCAGCTCAAAGACACAGATAATGTATTCAAAAAATTCATAGAAGGCAACTTTCCCAACCTAAAGAAGGAAACGCCTTTAAAGATACAAGAAACTTACAAAACACGAAATAGATTTGACCCACCCCAAAAATGTCTGCTTTACACATAATAATCAAGCCACAAAACAAACAGAACAAAGAAAAAATTTTTTTTCCTTCCTTCCTTCTTTATTTTGTATTTATCAAAAAAAAAAAAACACAGTAAAAAGAATTTAAAATGTGGAAGAGTTAACAATAACTATACAGAGGATAATAAACATAAGCATGGCTTATCAAGGGTGGAAATACAAATAAGATTGCTACACATATATTTTCTTTGTGTTCATCTTTCCCTCTGAATTTTTTTCCATCCCTGTATATCCTTATTCAAGGTCTTTTCCCCCTCCCAACACATTTGGTCATTTTTCTTCTCTGCAACTCCCCATCCCCTCCCTGGGCAGGGAGCAGACAGTCCTGTGGTCCCACTGACCCAATAATGCTTAGATCAGTCTCCACTTCTGGCCAAATCCAGTTCTTTCCCCCCTCCCTCAAGAGTGATTCAGGTGTTCCTACAGTTGGACTGGGGTTTGAAGGGTCAGTCCAGGGTGTTTCTGATCCCAAGCTGTTCGGTGGTTGTGGTTTGCCACTTGGGCATGTTTGACTTTTTTTTAAAGAAAAAATTTTAAGAGCTATAAAAGAAAAGGGCCAAATTACATATAAAGGCAGACCCATCAGAATAACTCCTGATTATTCAATGGAAACAATGAAAGCAAGAAGGTCCTAGTCAGAAGTTATACAGACACTAAAATAGCATGGCTGCCAACCCAGACTACTATACCCAGCAAAATTATCAAACACCATAGATGGAGAAACAAGATATTTCATGACAAAGTCAGACTTAAACAATACCTATCCACAAATCCTGCCCTTCAGAAAGCATTGGAGGGAAAACTCCAACCTAAGGATCCCAGATACACCCATGAAACTACAAACAATTGATAATGCCACAGAAGAAAAGCCCAAAGAAATGAAATATATACAAGCTACCACCAAAAATAACAGGAAATATCAATCAGTGGTCACTAATATCTCTTAATATCAATGGAATCAATTCACCTATAAGAAGACACACACTAACACAAGGGATACAAAAACAGAAGCCATCCTTCTGCTGCATACAAGAAACACACCTGAACTTTAAAGACAGACACAGGCTCAGAGTAAAGGGTTGGGAAAAGATTTTAAATCAAATGACCCTAAGAAACAAGCTGGTGTTGCCATCCCAATATCGAACAAAGTAGACTTCACACTAAAATCATAAAAAGAGACCAGGATGGACATTACTTATTCATCTCAGGAAAAATTGATCAAGATGAGATTTCAATCCTGACTATTTATGCCACTAATCTATGGGCATCTATCTATGTAAAAGAAACACTACTAAAGCTCAAATCCCATATCAATTCTCATACCCTAATAGAGGGAAGTTTCAATATCCCACTTTCAACCCTGGATAGATCAACCAGAGACTCAACAGAGAAATAAGGAGTCTAACAGAGGTTATGATGCAAATGGAATTATTAGACATTTACAGAATATTCCACCCAAACAGAAAAGAATATACATATTTCTCAGTACCACATGAAACTTTCTCAAAAATGTCCACATAACTGGTCATAAAGCAAATAGATATAAAAAATGAAAATAATTCATTGTATCATATCAGACTACCATGGCCTAAAGTTAGAGTTCAACAGCATCAAAAATCACAGAAAGCCTACCAACACACACATGGAAACTAAGCATCACTCAACTGAACCATTACTGGGCCAAGGAAGAAATTAAGAAAGAAATCGAAGTCTTCCTAGAGTTGGACAAAAATGAATCCACAACATACCCAAACTTATGGGACACAATGAAAGCAGTCTTAAGAGGAAAATTCATAGCACTAAATGCATATATGAAAAACCTAAAGAAATCCCACACTAGAGAACTAACAGCACAGCTGAAAACCTTAGAACAATTGGGAGCAAACTCACCTAGAAGGTCGATGGCAGGAGATAATCAAACTTAGAACTGAAAATAAATATAATTGAAACACAAAGAACAATACAAACAATCAATGAATCAAAGAGTTGGTTCTTTGAGAACATCAACAAGATAGATAAAATCTTATTCAAACTAACCAAAAAGCAGAGACAGAGAGTATCCAAATCAGCAAAATCAGAAATGAAAACAGGGACATAACAATAGACTCCAAAGAAATTCAGAGAATTATCAGGTCATATTTTGAAAAATCTGTATTCCACAAAAATGGAAAACCTAGAAGAAATGGACAGCTTTCTGGACAGGTATCACCTACCAAAATTAAATGAAGATCAGATTAATTACCTAAATAGGCCTATAACCCTTACGGAAATTGAAGCTGTCATTAAAAACCTCCCCAAAAATAAAAGCCCTGGTCCAGATGGTTTCAGTGCTGAATTCTACCAGACATTCAAAGAAGAATTACTACCTTTACTCTTCAAACTATTTCACACAGTAGAAACTGAAGGAATATTGCCAAATTCCTTTTATGGGGCCACAATTACCCTAATACCCAAGCCACTCAAAGACACAACAAAGAAGGAGATTACAGACCAATTTCCTTCATGAATATTGATGCTAAAATTCTCAAAATTCTGGCAAACCATATACAACAACATATAAATAATATCATCCACCACGATCAAGTAGCCTTCATCCCAGAAATGCAGGGATGATTTAACTTACGGAAAACCATAAATGTCACTCATTATATAAACAAACTGAAGGGAAAAAACCACATGATTATATCCTTAGACGCTGAAAAAGCCTTTGACAAAATCCAACACTACTTTATGATAAAAGTACTGGAGAGATCAGGAATACAGGGGAAATATCTAAATATAATAAAGGTCACTTATAAGAAGCCAACAGCCAACATCAAACTAAATGGAGTAATACTCAAAGCAATCCCACTAAAATCAGAAACTAGACAAGGATGTCCTCTCTCCTCTTATCTATTCAATATAGTTTTTGAAGTTTTAGCTGAAGCAATAAGAGAATGAAAGGAGGTTAAGGTGATACCAATTGGAAAGAAGAAGTGAAACTATCTCTATTTGCAGATGATACAACTGTATACATAAGTGATCCTTACTCAGTCTTGGTGTTGGGGTTAGGAAAATCGATCTGCCAGGAGTGGATGCTGAACTAAGTCATATTGGGACCTGGGGACCTTGGGACCTCCTGCCCTTGCTGGGGAGGAGATGAGGAGATGTGGAGAAGAAAGAGTGACTGGAGGGAGTAGGAGGGGGAAGGGACCTAGAACAAGGATATATACAGAAAGAAAATGTGACTTTATTCATAATAAAAAAAATGGTGTTGGCATAGCTGGATGGCAGGGTGTAGAAAAATGGAAATAGATCCAAACCTATCACCCTGCACAAAACTCAAATCCAAGTGGATCAGAGACCTCAACATAAACCTAGCCACACTGAATTTGATAAAAAAGAAAGTGAGAAATATCCTCTAAGGCATTGGCACAGGCAACCATTTCCTAAATATTACACCAGTAGCACAGACACTAAGAACAACAATCAGTAAGTGGGACCTCCTGAAACCGAGAAACTTCTGTAAAGCCAAAGACACAGTCAATAAGACCAAACGACAGCCTACAGAATGGGAAAAGATTTTCACCAACCCTACAAGTGACAGAGGATTGGTTCTTAAATAAATAGAGAACTCAAGAAACTAGAACCCAAAATCTTGAATAACTCAATCAAAAAATGGGGTTCAGAACTAAAAAGGGAATTGTCAGCAGAAGAATTACAAATGGCTGAAAGACACTTGAAAAAGTGCTCAACATCTTTAGCCATCAGAGAAATGCAAATCAAAACAACTTTGAGATACCACCTGATACCTGTGAGAATGGCTAAGATTAAAGACACAGATGACAGCCTATGCTGGAGAGGTTTCGGAGCAAAGGGAACACTCCTCCATTGTTGGTGGGATGTAAACTTGTTCAGCCTGTCTGGAATGCAGTATGGTGTTTTCTCATAAAACTGGGGATCAATCTCCCCAAGGATCCAGCAATACCTCTATTGGGCATATACCCTAAAGATGAATATTTGCACTCCAAATGCATTAGCTCAATTATTTGAGAGCAGTATTATTCATAGTAGCAAGGACCTGGAAACACTCTAGATGTCCCTCAACTAAGAATGGATTAATGTAATATGGTACATCTACACAATGGAGTACTACTCAACAGTAAGAAAAAAATGATATCCTAAAATTTGCAGGCAAATGGACTTATTTGGTGAATATCCTCCTGAACGAGGTATCACAAACCCAGAAAGATAAGTAGAGGATGTACTCTCTCATTAGTGGACTCTAAACAAAAAGCAAAGCACACTAAAGCCACAAACAACCACTGCACAGCTTGGGATCTGAAGCACCTTGAACCGGCACCTTGAAGTCCATTTCTTCCAGAGGAACACCTGACCTTGTCTTGATGTTGGGATGAGGAAGGCAGATTTGCCTGGAGTGAATCTGAACTAAGCCACCTTGGGACCTTGGGACCTCCTGCTCTTGGTGGGAAGGAGATAAACTGATGTGGAGAAGAGAGTGACTGGAAGAGGCAGGAAGGGAAAGGGTGTTTGAACAAGGGGATACATGGATAAAAAAATGAGACTTTATTCATAATATATATATAAAAGAAACGAAACAACTACCAAAGCCAGACACTTAGACATGTATATATACAGGACTTTGATTATATGAAATGTTGCACTGGGCACTCTCTTAAATATAGCTGTTTGGAAGGCTAAGACTTTATGGTCTTATACCTAGCAGGCCCTGATATCATGTGTGTGTGTCTGTGTGTGTATGTGTATGGCTTAACTGGAAGGGAGAGATTCCTAGGTGGCATCCTCTAAGAGGATACATTTGTCATTACAAAAGAATATTTATTAAAATAACAGTCAAATTACAAAAAAAAAAAAGAAAAAGGGAGTGATAGGGGATTGGTATTCAATGGGTACAGTGCTTGTTTTAAAAGATTGTTTGCCAATGTAAATGTACTTTTACTTGAAAATGTTTGAGGTGGTATATTTTATGTTCTATATATTTGACTACAATTGAAAATAGATTGGAAGATAGAACAGTTGTGTAATGTATATTTATACACATATATTATACCCTGATCCAAATTCAAGTGGATGCAGGGGCAATCTAGAACCTTTCTGCCTGCTCCATGCTAAGAAAGGCCATGACATCTTGTTGGCTTGGCATCAAGAGCTAGTCCCTGCTTCACTTTATTATATGACCTTCCATTCTCAAAGCTCCACTTTTCTTACTTTTTCATTTAAAGACTTGGACAAGACAATTTCTGAAGCCCTTCATGACTCTGATAATCTGTTAATTACTGGACTAAGGTCAAGAGAAGTTGAGATCTATCCCTACACTCACCCACTTGCTCATTCTCTCATCCACATAGAATATGTTGTATATGTTTTCATTGTATCTGTTTCTTGAACTTCAGGAATTTATTTTTAATTTCATTGAAGTGATTTTTTATGTCCCCCTTAAACTGTTTTTACAAGCAGTTTGAGCCACCTTGTGTGTTCTGGGAATGGACAGTACATACTGCTAACTATTGATCAATCTCTGCTGGCCTTTACTATTTTAGTATCCTCTTTCTATTCCTAATTTTATTAGAACTTTTATCAGGAAGGCATTTCAAATGTGTTTTCTGCATTCACTGTAATATCACGTAATATCTGTTCTTTATTTATGTGGCCTAAGGGCTTATTGCTTTGCATATAATAAATAGGCCATGGATCTCTTGAATGAAACCAGCTTCCTCATGCTACATGGTCTTCTTAATGTGCCCTTGAATTCAGTTTTGAAATATTTTTGATAAGTTTTATTTCTATATTCATCATGGAAACTAGCCTATAATTTTCTTTTTTGTTAATATAATTTTTATAGTAGGGTAATACTGGTTTCATAGTATGTGTTCATTGGCATTCTTTTCAGTTCTATATTAGAGAAAAAGTTGGCAAATACTGTTGGTAGATCATCCTTAAAATTTGGTTAGAATTTGGTAATGGATCCATGTGATCCTGGCTTTTTCTTTCCAGAGACTTTTACTTACTTTTTCAATCTCTGTTATGAATCTGATTCAGTTTTTATATTTAACTTTGTAAGCCATATTTTTATAAATATATCTACTTCATCTTTAGTTTCTAGGATTTTGAAATAAAAATTTAAAACTATTTGCTAATCATCTATGTATCATTTTCTGAGAATATTTTCATTTCTCTAAACTTCTATTGATTTAGGTCTTTTTTCTATTTCTTATTGTTTGTTACTCTTGTTAAAATTTCAAATGGCTAACTTTTGTTTGGCTGATCCTATATGTTGTTCTTTTAGTCTCTATTTCACTAATATTTGCTCTATTCTTTGATTCTTTGCATCTACTTTGGGTTTGGCTTCTTGCTTTTCTAATCTAGAGCATGTACCCGCTTCATTGGGTTATTTATTAATTTTAATAGTCTAAGAAATTATGACAATAAACTTTCTCCTTCAGACTAACTTGTCTGGATCCAAAATAAACTGATAGATTGTCTCATAATTTTTATGTGAGTGAAAGATTTTACAAAAACCCTCTCTCATATTTTCAGAGTCTCAGTGTTCATTCGAAAGGACCCCACTATTCATTCAAACGGACACTGCTGAATATTCAAATATTTTTATATTTTCATTGCTTATTTGTGCTTTAATTTCCACTTTGTTCTGATAAAATTCAAGGAAGTATTTCTTAATAAGTACAAAAAGAAATACTTCCATTCTGTTAATATGTGAAAATGTGCCTTTGTAATCCAGAATACATTGTGTTGCTGTAGTAACCCACTGCTTCTGGCTCTTACAATTTTCTTTTTTGCCTTTTCTTGTGTGATTATTCCTGAACCTTGGAAGGAAGGGGTGTGGTATAGATACCCCATTTAAGGCTAACCACCCCATAATCTATCCTTAATGTGTGATAAACCTCTACATCCATTGCCAGGAAAAAGAGAAAATTCTGGTTTCTTTCTTAATATGTTTGTCATTGGTATATAAGAACACTTCTAATTTTTGTGTCAATTTTGTAGCCTGTGAGTATTTCCTAACATTTTTGACAGGTATAAGGATTTTCTGGCTCTATACATTTAACTGCAAATTTCATTTTTTTACAACTGAATACATTTTAATCATGCACATGTACCTGTGGTGATACATATTTAATAAAAATAGTCTGGAACATTTGAGGGCAGAGCCATCTTTTCTCCAGTCTTTTGTTTTTGTATTTTTTTTTTGAGACAGGGTTTTCTATGTAATAGTCCAGGCTGTCCTGAAACTTGCTTTGTAGAGCAGGCTGGCCTTAAGCTTACATAGATTCTTCTGTCTCTGCCTCCCAAATCCTGGGACTAACAGCATGTGCTACCATTGTCTAGCTGATTCTATTATTTGGTCATTGTGAACACAACATCAATGACTATCAATAAACAAGTATCTTTATAGAAAACTATAGTCTTTTGGGTATATTTCCAAGAGTAGAATAGCTGTGTCATATGGATGATCTATATCTAGTTTTTGGAGGAGATACTGCATTGATTTCCATAATGGTTGTACCAGTTTGCACACCTAACATTAGTGAATAAGCAATCCCCTGGTCCGATATCCAAAACATTTTTGTCACTTCACTGGTTTTTGTGGCTGCTCATTTTTACCTTTTATTATATTGTGGTCAAACAAAATACAAGAAGTTATTTTCTTGCATCTATATTCATCAGGGAGATTATTCTATGATTTTATTCTTCTGTTGTACCTTTATCTAGATTGGGTATCAGTATAATCCAGGCTTTAAAAAATCATCTAGCGTGGTCATTAATTTGATTGTAGGGGAAATCCTGTTTAGGCACCCTCTCTACTCCTGCTTGGAGTCCTGAACAGGGACATCTTGTGGGTTCTTGGAGGTTTCCTTAGTACCAGGTTTCTTTCTAACTCCACAGTGGCTCCCTTTGTCAAGATATCCATTTATTTTTTTCTCCCTCTCTATTGTTCCTCTCACTCAACCATCTCCTTCTCTTGTGATTTGTTCCCATCTCCCCTTGCTCTCTCCTCCAGCAATGGACAGAGGCAGAAATAGAGATCCACAGCTAAGCACTAGGTTGAGCTCCTGGTCCAGCTGAGGAGAGAGGAGAGAGTATGGGAACAAAAGGATCATGAGACTCCTGACCTGAGCTATTGGGAGGTCATTGACTCAGAAACAATTACTGAGAAATCTTCAGGGAAAAGAACTAAACCCTCCAAAGGCAGATGACTGTCAAATGGCATGGGCAATTTGTGGAGTCTCTTGCAGTAGGATCAGACTATGTTCCTGGTGCATGAACTGACATGTTGGAACCCATTCTCTACAGAGGAACTCCTAATCCAACCTTAATACTGGGATGAGGGGCTCTAACCTACCTCAAATGGATACACCAGACTGAACTGACCCATCTTGGGATTCTTTGTCCTCCTTGGGAAATGAATGGGGGGAGGTTGATGGAGGACTGGGAGGGACTGGGAGGAGGGAAGGAAGGAGAATCAGAGGTAGATATAAAAGATGCTTAAAAAATAATAATAAAAGAATAAAGAAACTATCTTAGAGAAATAAATCAAAACTACACATCTGAAAAAGGATTTTCAAATGTTTTAACAGAATTTTATTCCAAGAGCCCCAGATAGCAGACACTGAATTATAAATAATTCTGAACTTGAGTTTTGCTTTAATCTGATTGTAGCTGTGCCCTGGGTCTTTCTTCTTGGAGTAAAAAGGATGCAACTTATCATTTTACAGACATACATAGTTGAGACTAAGTATTTTGAAAAGACTGATTTTTTTAAAAGTGTTTATATATTTAAAGACTATGGTACTTTGAAAATTACTTGTGTTTTATATTGTAATGTTAGTGTTATCATGAGGTCTTGTGGTTGAACAAAGACCATTTACAATAGAAGAATGTTGAGTCTATGTATCAAGTTGACAAAGGGTAAATTAACCTGGTGTTATTTTGTCAGCTTGACACAAGCTAGAGTTATCTGGGAAAAGGAACTCAGTCAAATAAATGCCTCCATTTAGATTGCCTCTTAGCAACTGAGTAGAGATTTTTTTGATTAATGATTGATGTTGGAGGGTCCAGCCAATTTTGAGTGATGCCCCTCATTGGAAGGTAATCGTGAGATACATTAAAAAGTAACTGAGCGAGCCAGGAGGATCAATCTATCAAGAAGCATTTCTCCATGGCCTCTGCCTCAGTTCCTGCCCTAACTTCCTTCAGTAACTGAATGTGACCTTAGATTGTAAGGTGAAGTAAACCCTTTCCTCCCCAAGCTGCTCGGTCCTGGTGTTTTTACAGATACCTTAACTACGACTAGCCCTAATGGTCTTTCAACTCTTCACTGAACCATCAGCTGTTATTTTATAGACCTGCTTTTGTATGTGAGTTGGTCTTTCCCTATTGTAGCTTCACTATCATTTGTTTTGTTAATTCAGTGTATGGTCTATTATATAAAATGTGAAATTTCTTTTCTGTTTATCTATTTGATATTGTGTATGCCTTTTGCACTTAGAAACATATTGGAATGTTGGAACATATTCTAAGGTTTTGTTGGAAATATTTTCAGTCTTCCACCCAAATTTCTTCTTTTTATATACACATTGTTCAAAGTTGTGGTCTTTATATTTTCTTAGAGTTCTTGCCTGGTCCATTCATATTTTCTTTTAGATTTATCACTTTCTTTGACTGAGTGATACAATTCTTCTACCTTATTTTTAAGCCTTGATGTAATGTCTTATACCTGGTGAATTTTATTGGTGACATTTATGCTAATCTTTTTATTTGACTTTCTAAATTTTTTATCTAAGGTTTTATTTTTGTTTGGGTTTTATGAACAATTTCCAGCTTTTTATCAAATTCTACTTGTATGTACTGAATTGACTGCTTTATTTTATTCAAATATTTGCATCTTCTTGGTCTTTGTTCTAACATTTGTCCATACCCCCTTTGAGGTTATTGAGTATATTTGTAATTGCTATTTTGAATCCATTGTCTTGTGGGTCAGATAAGTTGCTTTCTTTGGATAACATTACTATAGTGGTACTAATTTCTAGAGGAGACATATTGGTGTTATTTTCATTTGTTGTGTTTCTATAGTTGGATCTGGTCATCTTCAACTACATCATTAGATATAAATTTTGGTATAGATATCTGCATTACTTTTTTGATGAGTGAAAATTTAAATCCGCTTTTTACTGGTACTCCAGCTTGACAGGTTTTGAATTAACTGGGTAGTAGTTGAGATTCAGTCTTGGGGCCAAATGTGCAATTGGATATTAATAGTGTTCCTACGCTCAGACAGAGATGGATGCAGCTTCCAACTACACAAAATCCTCCCTGATGTAGCAGGCTCTAAATGCAGTTGCTCAAAAGTTGAGGTTGATATGCCAGAGAGAGAAAGGGGGAGAGACAGAGAAAGGGGGAGTACTTATCAATAGGGTGCAGAGATGCTTAGCACAATTCTTCAAGTGATAGTGTTAGAGTACCACATAAAGTCAGAGAGGGTGGGATAATATGGTGCTACTTGGCTAGGCCCACAGGTCTTTGAGATAGTAGGAATTGGGGTGGTACTACCTGTGGGATGCACAAGTTACTCAACATGCAGGTTTTCAGTCCCATATTCACTAACTAAAAGTATCTGTATATGCTGAGCAGTGGTGGCACACACATTCAACCCCAGCACGCAGGAGGCAGAGGCAGGTGGATCTCTGTAGGTTTGAAGCCATCCTGGTCTACAGAGTGAGTTCTAGGACAGCCAGGGTTACACAGGGAAACCCTCCCTGTCTTGAAAAACAAAAAAGTATATATTGTTTTCTTGAGTTTGTTCTCCACCCTTAAATTGCATTCTTTCTGGTCTTGTCCTTTTGATGTTGTTGTCTTTAATTGATTCTTTCATTTCCAGAATTTCTGTGTGATTATTTCCATCATATATATTCTTTGCTGTAATTTTTGTCAATATTTTACACTTTAAAAGTACTTTATTAGCTCTTTGAGAATTTCATACAATGTATTTTAACATATTCAATCCCACAATTCCTCCCCTACAACTTTGTCAACCATTCTGTCCTTCCTTTACCAAGTTTGAGATTCATTTTTTCCATATATCCCCATCAAGTCCAGTTTGTACTGTACAGCTAGTCTTAGAATTGGGGCCTGACTAATCTGGTCTGTGTTTATCCAACAGTAGACATCCTTATACACACACCAAAAAAACAAATCATGATTTTCCCTCTCCGGGTCAGCCATCAAATGCTAATAGCCCCACAGTTAGTAGTGAGATGGTGTGTCTACCTTTCCTCTTCTGTGCTGGGATTTTGACTGGCAGGGAATTATTACACAGATCTTGTGCATGTTATCATGAATAGTTTCTGCTTTAAATTATTTTCCTTCAAGTTACTAAACATTTAGTGCCCTGTAATAAGTGTCTTTTCTGGGTCTTGAACTGATTTTCTTAGTTGAACACTTGCTTCTGTGAGTCTTTTACATGGTGTGTTATCACTTTTAAAACTAGAACTCTGAAATCTTTTCTGACATTTTGGCCATTTTATTACCTTTGCATTCTGATACTGATATGTTGTCAGTTTCTGAGGATTTCATAATAGAATGCCGTCTCACAGTTTGTGTGTGTTAATTTGTTATGCTTTGTGAGTCCTATGTTATAGATGTGTAGTTTCTTAACATTTCCTCATGGTTTATGTCTTCTTTTCTACAAGTTATCCCCCATCACTCTTAGATTTATGTTCAGTAGTAGCAGGCATCACTGACTATAGTAACAAATATAATTATTTGTGTTTGTGTGTGATTGAGATCATATTTTAATTGAAGCATTTCTCCCTTCCCTTTCCTGTATCCAGACCTTCCCATATGCCCTTCTCTACCTTGTTTCAACTTCATGGCTTATTTTTCACCAAGTATTACATGCATACATGTGCTTCCATATACATGTATAGCCCCAAATATAACCTGTTGACTCAATATACTGTTACTTTTATGTATGTTTTCAGAGCTGACCAACTAGTGTGCCCCTCTCTGGGAGAGCCATCATTCCCACTCCTAACTTTACTCAGTTTCCTGGACTTATTTGTGAAAGGCTGAGGTCTCCTGGAATTTTCTCTATGGAATTTAGAATGTTCATTGCTGTCCTCCTTGTTTAGGTCACATTTAAGTAGTCAGATTAGGGAAACCTTACAGGTGTCGCTTCTGGAGTTACTAGGAGACACAATTTTCACAGCAATGTCCTGGATCCTCTAGCTCTTACAATGTTTCTGCCTCTTCTTCTGCAATGTTCCCCGAGCCTTAGGTGCAAGAGTGTTTTGTAGATGTATCCATGGAGATTGGTTTCCACAACTCTGCATTTTGATTGGTTGTGGTTTTCTGTAGTGGTCTCCATCCGTTGCAAAGAGAGTGTCCTTGATGAGAGGGGAAGACTACACTTATCTGTGGGTATAAGGACAAATATTTACAGATTGTTAGGGATTTTGCTGGTTCAGTACATTCTCCTCCAATAACCATGATGTCACTAGCCCCGAATAGATATCTAGGTTTCAAGTACCAGTTATGGTATCCCTCTTGTTGACTGGGTCTTAAATCCAATTAGAGAGAGCTATTGGTTACCACCAAGGTATGTGTATCACTATTGTACCTCTAGGGTTATTACACCATGCTTATCATTTATATGGTCCATAGGTGTCATAGCTGGGTTGGACTATTGCTTGTCTCCCTCCTTTGGAAGATTGCATGGTACCTTTTGAAGTTCATGGTATCTTTTTGCAATAGGCATTTTCCTTTCACCTTTGGTAAGTAACAAAGGGCAACAGCAATATACTGGATGTTTTGGTATCTCTTGGACAGGCCTGGTTAAGAACTCTAAAAAGAAATCTCATGTCTGCTATTGACATTTATTGTTTTGTTTTATTGTTAGGTAATCTTTGGCTCTTAGAAGGAGTGCCATCAGCCCAGATGAGAAAAGTTCATTAAAACTATGTATACCTGAATTACCTTGGATTAAGTTTGTTATAGGTTTTGTTTTCTTTTTTGGTAAATAGTTAATAGTATGATTCATTGAGGCTTTTCCATCTATCTATACCTGTTTTACCTACTTTTCTCCTTTTCCTATACTTATTTCCCATCCCCTTCCCTAAGCAAACACAATTATTCAAAGGAGCCCACTATTAACTGCAGAAGACCATTCTGTTCTCAATTTGTATCCCCTATAGGGCTCAGAAAGAGGGGTCATTGGGTACAATTTTGAAAAAAAATGTAGAGTAGTGTATTTTGTTCATTTCTGATTTTAAACTTAAGGGAATCAACATTTAGGTGATAAAATAGGGAAGTGAATGGGAAATGAAGAAAGAGTGGCTAAAGTAAGAAAGGTAAGGAATATATATGTTTCAGAGATGGATAGCAGCAGGCAAACTATTAAATATTAGGTTTAAAAGGAATGCCACATATAAAAGTCTTTTCAACAAGACTTAAGTTATGAACCAACAACTATTGTACAAAAGGTATAAATACTTCTTAAAAGTAATATTAAAGATTAAAATGGTAAAATATAAATGAGGAATGTTATACTTTCAGTCTATATTTCTTGTTGGCAAGATATGGTTTCTCTGGTTCCTTGTATTGTCTTCTTATAAGATGGTGCCTATGGGAGACTACTAGTCTCAGTAATTCAAACAAGTAAGGTGGCCTTCTGGGAGAAAGATTTCTCCAGCAGAGTATCAGGCTTTGAGACTTCCTAGCCTGATTTCCTCATGTTGGAAATCATAACCCCATTTATTGTGCTTTGGTGGTTAGTACAGACTGTGCAAGGCTTTCTTTGCTTAAGACTCTAAAGAGTGTGAAGGCCATGCTCGCATTTGTTTATGTTTTCTTTCTTTCTCTCTTTCCTTCCTTCCTTGCTCCTTCTCCTTCCTTCCTCCCTTTTATCTTTTATTTATTTTTGTGAGGAGGTCTTCAAGATGAATTAAGAGGTTCTTGCACAAACTTCTCATGATTGAGATTCTATATAGTGTATTCCAGCTATGGTAGGTGCTGGGAGTTGGAGGTGGGATGTTATAAGCTCTCACCTTCAGACTATTTTACCACCTATCTGCTACTGTCTCCACCATCTGTGCTGCTTGGATCTGTTGCTTTTCCAAGAGTATGGCACCACATATTTTGTTGTACTCTTCCAGGCATTCCAAGCCTTTGCTCCTCTGGGAAATGGAGACGAATACTGAAGATCTCCCAATTTCAGCCTCCTGTACCCCTTTTATGCTGCTTTGTCCAAGGTTCTCTCTCATCTTTAAGGATGCTGAATTCAGAATTCTATTCGAGTTTTCAGAAGTGTGAGGTGTCTCCATCTCCAAGTGTCCATTGTTCATTCCATTTAAACACACTTCCTTAATGGAACCCAGCTCAACTCAAGCAGCTTGGTAGGATAGGATGCTAACTAGCTAGCTTCTTTTAAAAAAACTTTTTAAAAGATTTAATGAATTGATTGAATATTTTCCCCACCTGATTACAGTTTCCCCTCTCTGCCTCCTTTCCTTGAAGTCCCTCCTCACAACCTTCCTTCTTCCCCACATTGACTCCTCCTTTCTCTTTAAAAAATGACAGGCCTCCCATGGATATCAGTCAGCCGTGGCATATCAAGTTGCAGTAAAACTAGGTACTTCCTCTCCTATTTAGGCTGGTTGAGGCAACATAGTATGAAGAATAGGGTCCCAGAAGCAGGAAAGGGAGTCATAGACAGCCCCTGCTCCCACTGCTAGGAGTCCCACAAGAAGACCAAGCCACACAATTGTATCATATATGCAGAGGGCCTCCGTCAGTCCAGTGCAAGCTCTCTGGTTGGTGGTTCAGTCTCCATGAGCTCCTATGAGCTCAGGTTAGTTGTTTCTGTTTTTGTTTTGTGGTATCTTGACCCTTCTGGCTCCTACTATCCTTCCTTCCCTTCTTCCAAAGAATTCCCTGAGGTGTGCCTAATGTTTGGCTGTGGGTTTCTGCATCTGTTTCCATCAGTTGCTGGATGAAGCCTCTCTGATAACTGGGCTAGGCACCAATCTGTGTATAGCAGAATAGCTTCCATACAGAGAAAATAGTACTTGGTCTTGCTGCTTTTTTTTTCTATAGCATTTTCTCATATTTATGTACTGCCCTTAGTCTCAGCCACATGGGAATAGCAAGGCCTACACCCTGCCCCAGGATGAGTCTCAGAAAAATTTCAAATCTTTCCTTGGGGGGTCTGAATATGCATGTTGATAATGCGCTCAGAAAATGCCTACTATAGCTTCCCCAATCCTGGATATTTATGGCTAGAAGACTGATCTCCTATAGAGATATTAAGATAGCCAAACCTGTCCCCTTGATCTAGCTGTATACCATCAGCCCTGCCTTCTTGTTTATCCACATGTAACATCACTTTCTTGTTTGGTTTCTATGCAATAACCCCAGCTCCCTGATCAACTCTATATAGTAAGTGTGCTGAGCTTGCAAGGTGTTAGTTTCGCCATCTGAGAGCCCATACCACCCTATCCTAGGTTTTAGTCCATATCTTTTTGTTTTATCTTCCTCTTGTCATCCAAATAATGTCCTTCCTTGAAGCCATTTGGATACAGCACTGCCATTTCCTTTCAATTCAAAGATAATTTTTATATGTGTTTAAATTAAGTTTAATGTGAATTAATAATGAAATTGGAGATTTTTTTCATAAAAGTGCATCAGACTTATAGATCTATAGTTTTCTCATGGTATCTTTGGCCAATGGTGACTCACACTTTGTATAATGTAATTTTAAGTGTTTTTTTATAGCTTTACTTTTCAGAATTTATGGAGAATTGATAAGTATTCTTTGTAACTTTGTAGAATTTTGCTGTGAAGTAGCCTATTGCTCTGCCTTTCTGTTAGAATGTTTTCTATTACTTCTTCAATATATTTATTAGTTATTCATCTGTTCTCACCATTTATTCTGTATTAATAGTTAATATTTTTTCAAAGGATTTATCAGTTCTTCTGGATGATCTAATTTTGAAGATGGTTTTCGTAATAGTTCATTGTGGCATTTTTTTAATTTGAGTTGTCTATTATAAAATTTCAAATTCCATTTGTGATTTTTTAAAATCCTCTGTTTTCCTTTATCTTAGTCCAGATAGAGGTGTGTTAATTTCAAGGGCAGAAAGATTAAAAGAGCCAGAGGTTGGTGGAAAACTGAGGCAAAGCTGTTTTCTGGCCATGAGAGGACTCCTTTGGTCATAAACTCACAGCAGCTGTGCTCACCTGCACAATACTTGCACTAAATCAAGCCACTCAAAATTCCAGCATAAATGGGGAAGATACACAGGCTCTCACCACCAGCTGATGAGCTATTATTGACAACTGACAGGTGATGACAGAGGGAAGGGAACTGGTTTTCTTTAGGAGTGATAGTTGCATGTAGGCTGACCATACTCTGATGGAAGGCAACATATCCAAGAGTATATGGGCAGTATAACTTGGACTTGAGGTTTTTTAAAAGAGGACACTGTTTTGGTAAGGAAAATGATAGACTGGGAGATGTTGAGAAAGATGATCACGTACCCAAGCATATATGGGCAGCACAAATTAGGCTCAGTGGGTTATAAACTAAAATATGATAGGAAATTGATAGGGGATGTAAGAAGAGAAATCCAAGGACCTTGGGGTACAGTTTGATATAAATATACAGTATGAATGTATGAAACTATCAAAAATAAACATTAACACTATATTAAAAACCAGAGTCATCTCAAATAAATAACTTGATGATTGCCTTAAGCCATTATAAAACATAGAAATAAAACAATCCCAAAGGAAGTAGATTGTGAAGAACAACTAAGGTCAGGGCAAAAGGTTAAAAAAATAACAATGAAAAATAACTAGTATAGAGAATCATTGTAACAAAGACTTAGTTCTTGGGAAAAAAAATAACCATGACAAACCACTAGCTAAATTAACTAAATGAAAAACAAGAGAAGACACAGATTAATAGAATTTTATGTGAAAAAGAAAATACAACACTAGGTGCCAAAAGAAGTTTAGAAAAAACATAATAACATATTATAGAAATGATTATTCTTTGAAAATGGAAAATATAAGCTGAACACAAAGTAATTTTATGTGTAGCAAATTATTTGCATTATCACCCTTGATAAGTCATGCTTATGATTTTTATTTTCTTTATAGTTATTGTTAACTTATCAGCATTTCAAATTCAATTTACTGTTTTTCTTGATAAATACAAAATAAATAAAGAAAAAAAGAAAAAGAAAATGGAAAATATAAAAGAAATAGATGATTTATAGATGCATATGACTTACTATATTTAAAGGAAGATGAAGTACATAATTAACAAATCTACATTAAAATCTTAGTAATTTTGAAGTAGTGATGAAAAATCTCTTACCCTCCCCCCCCACAAAAAAAACTCTCAAAGATCCAGTTTGGATTAATTCAGTACAAAATTACACCAGATGTTCAAAGAAAAACAGTGCTAGATATTTCTCAAATTGATCTATAAAGTAGGTAAGGAAGAACCACTTTAGAAATCATTTATTAAGGCAGTACTGTCCTGATGCTAAAATCTGACAACTCCAAAATGGCTCATGAAACCCTATACCTAGCAGAGGAGCTACTGGCAGTTGATTGTTGCCAGGGAGCAACTGTCTATTTTCTTGAGGGTGTGGCTCCTGGAAGTGTGCCAGTGTGTCAATGGAAGGGCCTACATCCATATACATACTAGAAGTCCTAATTGGACTCGGTAGATTAAAAAAGAGAACAGAGACAATTGAACCAAAGTCTTGGGAACTCATGAACTTTAGACCAATAGGTCTGGAATCTGCATGAGACTAGACTAGGCCCTCTGCATACTCGAGACAGTTGTGTGGTTTGGTCTATTTGAGGGGACAATGGCAGTGGGATCAGAATCTATCCCTGGTGCATGAGCTGAGATTTGAAAGCCATTACCTGTGGTGGGACACGTAGGTCAGCCTTGATGCAGTGAGTAGGATCTGGGGCCTGCCTCAACTGAATGTGCCAGGCTTTACTGACTCCTCATGGGAAACTTTATCTTTAAGGAGGAGGAGATAGGTAGTTGGGCTGAAGGGGAGAGAGGAAGTAGGGGTGGGAGGGAGAACTGTGGTTGGTATGTAAAATAAATGAAAAATTTCTTAAATAAAAAAAGAGAACATGAAATTGAAGGAGATGTAGTGGTGGTTCTTGGATATGAGAGTGGGTGGTGGGTATAATAAAAATACTTTGTATATATTATGACGTTATAAAAGAATAAATTCCAAAAATATAAAAAGATTATAGTTCAATTTCTCTAATGAACATAGAAGCAACAGTTCTCAATACAATACCTGCAAAACGTGGGTGGTGGGTATAATCAAAATACTTTGTGTATATTATGAAGTTATAAAAGGATAAATTCAAAAACATAAAGCGATTATAGTTCAATTTCTCTAATGAACATAGAAGCAACAGTTCTTAATAAAATACGTGCAAAGTGTGGGTGGTGGGTATAATCAAAATACTTTGTGTATATTATGAAGTTATAAAAGGATAAATTCAAAAACATAAAACGATTATAGTTCAATTTCTCTAAGGAACATAGACGCAACAGCTGTCAATAAAATATCTGCAAAGCAAATTCAGAATCACACCAAAAGAACATTTTCATAAGAAAAGTTCCATTGTGTGTATATACCACATATTTATTACTGTTTCATCAGCTGGGCACTGAGGTAGATTTTATTTCCTAGATATTGTGAATAGTGCACAAGTAAACATGGATATATTATATGTATATATATATATACACATACATACATGTCTATATCTATCTATCTATCTATCTATCTATCTATCTATCTATATCTATATCTATATCTCTAAGAGTAGTATATCTGGTTCACATGGTAATTTTATTTCTAGCTTCTTGAGTAGCTTCCACACTGCTTTCCATAGACTCAATATCTATTGACATTCCTACTAGCCATGACTAGGTGTTCCTTCTTTCCCACATTCTTTCCCACATTTGTCGTCTTGACTTCTCAATGATAGGCATTCTGACTTGGCTGACATGGAATCTCAAAGTAGTTTTAATTTGTATTTCCACAATGACTAGGAATGTTGAACACATTTTATAACACTTGGTAGACATTCATATTTCTTCTTTGAAGAATTGTTTTTTTGGTTCAATAGCCCATTTGTTCAATTTGGTTTTCTCTCATTTTGTAAGCTGTCTCTTCACTCAATTGACTATTTCTTTTGATGTTTAGAGCCTTTTAGTTTCATGAGACCTCAACTTCCAATTGCCCATCATTGGGAAATTTGCAGGGGTAATTCAGGCACAGCAAGACAAACACTGTAGTATCACAAATGAGACTCAGAGCCAAATATCGGGGGAAGGCTGAAATATCAGAGAGGAAGCACCACAGTCAATTCTCACCCAGCTGTCTTGTAACTTCCTCAGCCTTCCTCCTAGTCACTTCTGCCAGTGCTTCTGTTCTCTCTAGGTTTCTACAAGCCCTTATATAACCTATGCCATCCAGGTTAACATTAATGTCCTTGGATTGGTCCTTAACCAATAATGGAGGGGGTGCCTAAACAGGATGTCCCCTATAATCAAATGAATGATCGCCTTAAGTATCATCACAGAATCTACACCCAACAATGAATGGAGGTGGAGGCAGAGATCCATGGATGAGCACTGGGCCAAGCTCTCCTTACAGCTGGAGAGTAGGGGAGAAGAGTCTGTATGAGCAAGGGGAGAGGAAGTATGAGGAAGAGTCCCACAGAGATGAGTGACTGGAGCTATGGAGAGCACACTGAATCAAGAATTGCCCTTGGGGAACCATAGATTAAAGACCTAGGCCCTGCAAGGGTAGGCAGCTGTCGATTAGAGCCTCGAGGGGTGGGATCACACTCTGTTCTGTAAATGGGCTGGCACCTTGGAGCCCATTCCCTGCAGAAGAGTGCCTAACCCAGCCTTGATATTGGAAGGAGAAAATCAGACTTGCTTGGAGTTGATGCACCATACTGAGCTGACCAACCTTGGGGCTTCCTGCCCTTTTTGGGGAGAGGATGGGGTATGGGGTGGGGGGAGGCTGAAGGAAGACTGGGAGGGTTTGGGAAGGGTGTGTGAGTAGGGGATACATGGAAAAAAAGACCATTTTTTAATTAAAAAAAGAAAAAAGGAGAAATTTTGTAATTCTATCAAAATTAAAAGAAAATAACCTCCTCATTAAAAAAAGGAATTGGTCAACATCCTTAGCCATCAAAGAAATGCAAATCAGAACAACTCTGAGATACCTTTTTTACACCTGTCAGAATGGCTAAGATCAAAAACAGAGATGATAGCCTATGCTGGAGGGGATTTGGAGCAATGGGAACTCTCTTCCATTGCTGGTGGGAGTGTAAACTTGTACAGCCACTTTGGAAATCAGTATTGTGGCTCTTCAGATAACTGGGAATCAATCTACCCAATAATTCAGCAATACCACTCTTGGGCATGACCTCAAATGATGCACATTCTTACCGCAAGGGCATTAGCTCAACTATGTTCATAGCATCATTATTTATAATAGTCAGAACTTGGAAACAACCTGGATGCCCCTCAACTGAAGAATAGATTTTTAAAACTGTAGTGCATTTAAAAAATGAAGTACTACTTAGCAGTAATAAAAAAAATTAAATCCTGAAATTTGCAGGCAAATGGATGGAACTAGAAAAAAGATCATCCTGAGTGAGGTAACACAGACTCAGAAAGACAAATATGGTATATACTAATTCATAAGTGGATTTTAGATGTAAAGCAAAGGAGAACCAGGCTACAATCCTCAACCCCTGAGCAGCTAGATAACAAAGATGAATGTAAGAGAGACATCTATGGACCCCCCACCCTGGGAAGGGAAAATAGATAAAATCTTCTAGTAAATTGGGACCATAGGTGGGTAAGAGAAGGTGGGAAGAAAACATGAGGGCATGAGATGGTTGAGTTGGGGGAGGGACAGAGAGGGAGTACAATGTGTTAGGGAGTACAATGTGTTAGAGGGAGCCACTGTGGGAATACAGAGAAACCTGGTGCTATGAAAATACCCAAGAACACACAAAGATGACCCCAGCTAGGACTCTAAGCAATAGTAGAGAGGGTGCCTAAACTGACCTTTCCCTATATTTAAATATTTCCTAATAAATATTCACTAATTGTCATCATAGAACCTTCATCCAGCAACTGATGGAAGTAGATGTAGAGATCCACAGATAAGCACTGGGTCGAGCTTCCAGTCCAGCTGAAGACAGGAAGGAAAGTTTTATGAGCAAAGGTGTCAAGATCATAATGAGGAAACCCATAGAGACAGTTGACCAGAGCTATTGGGAGCTAACAGACTCTTAACTGACAGCTAGGGAACTTTCATGGGACTGAACTAAGCTTTCTGAATGTGGATGAGAATCAAATAGTGTGAGTAGATTATGAGGCCTCAGGCAGTGGAACCAGAATTTATTCTAATGCATGAACTAGATTCTTGGAGCCCATTCCCTACAGAAGAACACCTTGCTCAGTCTTGATACTGGAGGAAAGGGCTTGGTCCTACCTCAACTTGATAGAGCAGACAGAATTGACTCACCTTAAAGTCCTTACCCTCTTTGAGAATGGATGGGGGAGGGGAATGAGGCTGGGGAAAGTTGGGGGATGACTGAGAAGAGGGGAGGGAGGGAGGGACAAATAGCGGCGGGTATGTGAAAAAACTTTTAAATAAAAAAATGTCAAAAAAATCATTGGATTAATAAGCAGAAGTCATTGTACCAGTGTCAGAGAAATCTTTATGAGTTGTTAGGAAGGCCAAAGAAACCTACAAATGAGTTCTTGCAATTACTATTAATGTCCCATCAGAATGCTTGATAAGATTCTACAGTTGATGATGCTACAAATATTTATTTCAAGATAAAAAAAAATCAAATGGAAGTGAGTTGGAGCTGTCCTCTTTCTGGTTAGCTTTCCACAATGCTGAAAAGCTGCTATGCAGGCTGCTGAGGGAGAAGAAGCATCAGTGGTTTTACCCAGCCCTGATTCCTACAAGTTACAATACCAAAAAGATAGACTAGCTATTCTCACCTGTGCAATAAAGACTTGGATATTGTAGTGGTAATCACCCACTCCTATTGAATCTGAGACCTGCTCTGTAGGGAGTAACTGTTGGCTACTGGTGTTCCAGGGGAGGGGAGAGGCAGTAATTGTTATCAGTTCCACACCCACAGATAACCAGGCTTTAATGGACAGTTCCACACCCTCCTTACACAGACAGCTCTGATTAAAACTCAATGAATCATAAACCAACACAACAACAACAACAACAAAACAACAGGAATGTGGGAAAGGGGAATTCACTATAAAAGAAGCATTTTATAGTGGTGAGAGTTAGATGGGAGAGGAAATGGGTGAGAGTAACAAGAATACATAATAAACACCTCACGATTTGTCAAAGGAAAAAATTTAAAATATAATAAAAGATAAGTAATACTTTATAATTAAGTTGGCTTCATGACAGGCATGTATGGATGGTTCAACATATGTAAACCAATAAATGTTTATTTCTTAAGCAGAGAAATCATATGAGCAGCTCAATAGATTAAGAAAGGGGGTGGGCTTTGAAAAGCACTAACATCTCTTCACATTATGGCGATCTACTTATTTTTTGGTTTGGCTTATTTTTGTTTTTATTAAGTCCAAAAGTGCCTTGTTAAGTTATTTATTTAATAAACTCTTTTTAAATTATTATTTTGAGATTAGAATACAATTACATCAGTTTCTCCATCCCCTCCCTTCCAAACACTACTTCTCCTTGCTGTCTTTAATGTTCACAGCCTCTTTAGCTATCATTAATTGTTTATATATGTGTGTGTACATATCCATATTTATTTATAAATGTTGGTGACACAACATATGATGGTATAAATATCAAGAATATATAAAGAACTCAAAAATCATAGAGTAAAAGAAACCAAACAACCAATTCAAAAAATGGGCCTAGGACCTGAAGAGAAGGTTCTCAAAAGAAAAACAAAAAGATAAATAACAAAAAAAATCATCCCTAACAAATAAATAGAAATTAAAACAACTTTCAGATTTCATCTCAGTCATAATGGCAAAATTAGCAAAACAATGGACATTAAGTGCTAGGGAGAATGTGGGTAAAGGAAACCTATATTCACTGTTAGGGAGATTGCAAAATGGTTCAACAACTCTGGAATTTGGAGAAATACTAAAATAAAAAAATCTACAATCTAATTAAGCTATACCACTCCTTGGCATATGCCCAGAGGACTTAGTAAACTAGTCCAGAGATACTTGTTCAGACATGTTCATTACTGCTGTGTTCCTAGTAGTTAGGAAATGAAAATTACCTAAATTCCTTCAACTGATAAATGATGATAATGGATTTAAGTTCTGAAACTGTAAGCTACCACCTCAATTAAATGTTTTTTCCTTAATAAGGCTTGCCATGGTCCTGGTGTCTAAGACACCCATCTTGACTACAAATGCTTCTTCCAAGACCCAAAGAGCATCTAACTAAAACCTAAAGCCATGCATGAGAATTACTCTTTTGAGTTTTTGTTAGGGTTGCCCAAGAGACTTCAAAAAAATTATAGCCTCTTGATATTGTCTTGGCTCCCAGGGGGTAGAAAGGGAATTCTTATTGCTGAAGAAACCATGTACTTCAGACACAGGGCCAAGAGTTCCTAAGCTGGAATTAACCTGAAAACTAGCTTTAATGGTACAAAGGGTATCATGTACTCTTCCAAATGAGGGAGCGAACCAACAGTTGAAGACACTTATGACACCTATGAACCATATCAATGACTAGCATGGCAGAATAACCTTAAGGGTACAGTAATGGAATGCCTACATTGTCTGAAACCAACATCCTTTGAATTGGATTTAGAAGCCATTCAACAAGTGGGTAGTCATGTCTAGTACTGGAAACCTTGCTAATTTTCTAATGGTAGTGAAGTCATGAATCTTGGAGAACCTACAATTGCCACTTTTCAAAATCAGACTAATACCTAACTACATGCTAAAGTATCTGTCCTTACAAGTCCAAAGTGATGTATCTACACTGTAACTCAGGCATCCAAGGCTTAGGGATCATTGTGGAAGAGGGAGTGGAAAGATTATAAGAATCAGCACAACAGGGAGTTTGCTGTGAGATTTGTTTCCTAGTAATGTCAGAAGTTATATTCATAATGTCTCTCCAACATGACTGCCTAAACATGACCCAACCAAGAACATAGACATGCTAATGTGGATTGGGGTTTGTGGGAAGCACTGCAGATCTCAACTCTATACAAAGAGTTATATACAAATAGGAATTCTGAGTGTGGGGAAAAATAATCTTCCTCAAAGAAGAGCACACCAATAAATATATTCAAATTAAAAAATACAGACTGAGCAGGTTGTATTTGTGTATTTAGGAATACACCTACATATATTTATTTATGCACAAACATATACATTTATATATGCAAAAATAACTAATGAAAAATGCAGACATGAATTTAAAAGAGAACAAGAAGGAGTATATGGGAGGATTTGGAGTGAAGAAAGAAAGAAATGATGTAATTAAGTTATAATATCAAATTTTATTTTAAATTTTCAGAAATAATGATTTTATCAATTCTTTAAGAGTTTATACAGTATATGTATCATATATATCCCTTGTTTAACAATGCCTCCAAGATCCTCCTCCACCTCCTTACCCCACCCAACTTTACATTCTCTCTCTCTCTTTCTTTCTCTCTTTCTCTCTCTCTCTCTCTCTCTCTCTCTCTCTCTCTCTCTCTCTCTCTCACACACACACACACACACACACACACACACACACACACACACATTGGTTCTACCTTGTGTTGGTCAAGTACTCCTGAGCATAGGACCTATGTTTAGTGTATCAGGTACAGTACCATTAAAAAAACCTGACTTTACATCTTCAGCAGCATTCAAATTCTAATAGCTCCTTGACTAGGGGATGGGTCTATAAGGTTACTTCCAGTTCTCCATACTGAGATTGTGTCTGGCTTTTACAGGTCTTGTACATGCTTTCATAATCACTATGAATTCATATGTGAGTCTGCCAAGTTATGCCCAGAAAATAGTATTTCCTTGAAGCCATTCACCACCTGTGGCTCTTCCAATCTTTCTTTCCCTTCTTCAGTGAAGATCCCTAAACCTTGAGGGAAATGGTAAGTTATAGACATCCCATTTAGGGATGAGTAATGTCCAAACTCTCTTATTTTCTTAATGACGACCAGTTTTGGATCTTGATCTTAGATGACATTTACTGCAAGAAGCTTCTCTGATGAGGGTTGAGTGATGTATTAAATTAACTGTGCATATAGCAATAAGTCAGTAGAAGTACTTTAAATGTTATTTCATCAAAGTAACAGTAGTAGTTGTTCTCAAGGGCCAGTGACCTTCCTGTTTGACTGTATTGGTTATGGGTCTAATCTTATAGAACAGGTCTTAAATATAGTAAAATTAATTAGTTGTTTAATCCCATAGTATCCATGTCACTGTTGTACCATTGGGGATATCTTGCCAGGATTTTCATTATTAAGTTCATAGAGTTTACATCTGGATGAGACTGAAGAGAACTTTTCTTCTTTGGAGGTGTTCTACTGCCTTCTATCACTGAAAGCTAGCCAGTGAGAGTGAAGTTTTCAGATGAGTACCAGTTAGATTTCTCAATGCTCTATACTTGTAGCTAGATTTCTCAATGTTCTATACTCAAGTATGTGATGACTTGAGCAATAGGTTATTGTCAAGTTCTGGAGGGTAGCCAATAACATTGAAAATGACCTGTAAATATTTCAATGTATCTGGTAACTTAGCTTTTGACAATTCAAAGAAGTAGAACCCATTCCTGGTAGTTATTTATTTTTTATAGTATATAATTGGGTATTTTCTGCACCCCCATTATCTAGCAACTCAATTTAAACTGTATATATGTTTATATATATATACATGTATATATATATATGTTTTTAAAGGAAGGTTCTATAGTAGTAAATTTCTGTATGGCTTTTCAAAAGGTCATTAGTTAGTGTTACTTATCTCTCTTCAAATTGTCTTCTCTGCCCTGCTCTCCCATTTCTACTCAACTTGATTCTTTCTATTCCATTTCCCCCACTCTTCCTTTATAATACTATATTTTATTTCCCATTCCTTGAAAGACTCCTGCCTCTCCCCATTGTGGGCTATTCTTGATTGTCAACCTGACTCCATCTGGAATTAACCAAAATCAAAAAATGGAGAGCATACCTGAGGGATTTTTAATTAATTTGAAATAGGTAGATCCACTTCATTTTTTAAAAAAATATGTATTATATATTTAGCATAAAAATCAAGAGAAACTACAAAAAGAATGGATAACTTGAGGATCGACTTAATTCGATCTCTTTCAGAATCCATATTAAAAGGAAATATTTTCAACTCTACATTAAAAGGAAATATTTTCAACTCTTTTTAGATGCTACTATAACCACAAAAAAATTCCAGGGAGGAATATTCTTTTTGTTCTTTTCCTTTTATTATTATGAATAAAGAAGTCACATTTTCTATCCTTGCATATCCTTATTCAAGGTCCCTTCCCCCTCCCACCACATCAGGTCCTTCTCTCTTCTCCACATCTCCCCATCCCCACCATGGGCAGGCGGTTCCAAGGTCCCAAGGTCCCAAGGTGGCTTAGTTCAGCTTCCACTCCTGGCAAATCCAGTTTTCTCCCCCCAACATCAAACACATGATCATATCCTTAGGCACTGAAAAAGCGTTTAACAAAATCCAACACTCCTTAAGGATAAAAGTCCTGGAGAGATCAGGAATACAGGAAAAATATGTAAATATAATAAAGGTTATTTACAAGAACCCCACAGCCAACATCAAACTAAATGGAGAAATACTCAAAGCAATCCCACTAAACCAGGAACTAGACAAGGATGTCCCCTCTCCCCTTATCTATTCAATATAGTTCTCGAAGTTTTAGCTAGAGCAATAAGAGAATGAAAGGAGATTAAGAGGATACAAATTGGAAAAGAAGAAGTGAAACTATATTTGCAGATGTTATGATTGTATACATAAGTGACCCACAAAATTCTTCCAAGAACTGCTACGGCTGATAAACACCTTCAGCAAGGTAGCAGGATACAAGATTAACTCAAAGAAATCAGTAGCCCTTCTATACACTAAAGATAGAAGAGCTGAAAAAGAAATAAGGGAAACATCACCCTTTATAATAGCTGCAAATAGTATTAAATACCTTGGAGTAACTATAACCAAAGAAGTAACAGATCTATTTGGTAGATCCACTTCTAATCTGGATCTTTGAGGTAGGAAGACACATGCCTTTAATCTGGATGGAAGAAGGAAGGTTTTGTTCTTAGACTGCTTGCTTTTGCACTACTAGCAAGCCCATTCCTTCACTGGCATGGGCCTAGTTTGAAATTCCAGCATATACTGAAGACCAACTGAAACATTCATCTGTGTGGATTAAACAACTTCAGGATTCTTAGACTTTTTGTTCATAGATCATCACTGTTATAACCTATAAGTCATTCTATTAAATCCCTCCCTCAAGTTCTGTTACTCTAAAGAACCATGACTAATACAGGCATGAGCTAACCTTCAAAATTCCAAATGAAACACACATTTAAAAGTAAAAAACCCAATGTTAATATATAAGAGAAAACATGGAATGCTTGTCATTTTGCATTGTCATTACTTCACTCAGGATGACTTTCCCAGATCCATCAATTTACAGGTAAATTTCAAGTCTCTTAACAACTAAATAATACTACATCCTGTGTGTGTACCACATCTCTATTATCCATTCATTAATTAGTGAATATCTGGGATGTTTCCAATTTCTGGACTTTATTATGAATAAAGCCAAAATAAACAAGGATGAGTAAGCATATCTGTAGTGTGATTTAGAGTCTTTTGGGCATACAGCCAAGCATGGGATAGCTGGATCTTTAGGTAGAGCTAATCCTATCATCTGAGGAACCACCATAGTGATTACCATGGTGACTGTACCAGCTTGTACTCTCAAAGCAGAAGTAAATAATTGTTCTCCTTGTCAGTATCTAGAAGTTAAAATCTATAAGTGGGAGCTCCTGAAACTGAGAAGTTTCTGTAAGGCCAAAGATACAGTCATTAAAACAAACCGACAGCCTATAGAATGGAAAAAGATTTCCACCAACCCTACAAGAGACACAGGACTGATCTCTAAAATATATAGAGAACTCAAGAAACTAGAGACCCAAACCCTGAATAACCCAATCAAAAAATGGGGTTCAGAACTACAAAGGGAATTCTCAGCAGAAGAATTACAAATGGCCGAAAGGCATATGAAAAAATGCTCACATCATTAGCCATCAGAGAAATGCAAATAAAACAGCTTTGAGATACCATCTTAAACCTGTCAGATTGGCTAAAATCAAAAACAGAGATGACAGCTTAAGCTGGAGAGGACGTGGAGCAAGGGGAACACTCCTCCATTGTGGGTGGGTGTGTAAACTGGTTCAGCCACTCTGGAATGCAGTATGGAGGTTTCTCAGAAAACTAGGAATCAATCTCCCTAAGGTCCCAGCAATACCATTTCTGGGCATATACCCTAAAGACACACACTCACACCCCCAAAGCATTAGCTGAACTATGTTCATAGCAGCACTATGTGTGATAGCAAGAACCTGGAAACAACCTAGATGCTCCTCAACTGAGGAATGGATTAAAAAACTGTGGTACATCTACACAATGGAGTACTACTCAGCAGTGATAAAAAGTGATATCCTAAAATTTGCAGGCAAGTGGATGAATTTAGAGAATATCCTCCTGAGCGAGGTCTCACAAACCCAAAAGGATAAGCAGAGGATGTACTCATTCATTACTGGACTTGAAGCAAAAACATTCTTTTTTCATTGAAAGATTATGGGTAAATAAAGTGATTTAAAACACACATACACACACAAAACCAAAACAAAACTTCTGGTTTTATTGTAGAAGTGTTGCTTAGCAGAAATTTGTGGTGGCCATAGTGCATCCATGGGCATTAGCTGTGACCTACTGTGCTTTCTTCATCTGTAGCTGAGCCTAACCTGGCTTGAGGAGATTTAGATTTTATTTTTTATGTTTCACATATTTTAGAGAAAAGAGAAGTTTTATTACTGTGTGTTTATAAAAAAACTATTCTTTATATTTTACTTTTTATATAAAGTTTAATATTTTTCAAAAAATAATAAAAAAGAAAACAGAGGGGGATGAATAGGTATAACACAGGGAACTTTTTTATTTTTTCTTTTCTTTCTTTATTTTTTAATTATGAATAAAGTCATATTTTCTATCCATGTATATCTTTGTTCAAGCTTCCTTCCCCCTCCCTCCCCTTCCTGTCAGTCACTCCCTCTTCTCCACATCTTTTTATCTCCTCCCAGCATGGGCAGTAGGTCCCAAGGTCCCAATAAGGCTTAGTTCAGCATCCACTCTTGGCAGATCCACTTTCTGCACCCCCAACATCAAGACTGGGTCAGGTGATCCTTTGTAGGGAGTGGGATCCAAGGTGCTGGTCCAAGGTTGTTCAGATCTCAAGGTGTTCATTGTTTGTGGTTTGCAGCTTGGACATGCTTTGCTTTTTGCTTTTTTGTTTAGAGTCCACTAATAAGAAACTGCCATATTGCATTCAGAGTGGATGAACCAGTTTACATTCCCACGAACAATGGGAGAGTGCTCCCCTTGCTCAGCAACATCTCCAGCATAGGCTGTCATCTGTGTCTTTTATCTTAGCCAATCTGACAGGTATAAGGTCATATCTCAAAGTTGTTTTGATTTGCATTCACACACAGGGAATTTTTTAAAAAATAAATTTTATATTATTTCATTTTTTTACTATACATGCATTTGATTATATGAACATCTTGTGAGGGTGTCACACCCCTTGGAACTATAGTTATAAACAGTTTGGAGCCATCATGTGTATTTGCAGGGAATTGAACCCCAGTCTTCCGGAAAAGCAGCCAGCACTCTTAAACAATAAAGTATCTATCCAGTGGCAAACAGAATTTTGAGAATAGTGATTTTCTGTTGTATGATCTCACAAGTGCAGCTATATGTCACTCCACACAGTTCAAAACAACAAATTGTAAGGCA
This sequence comes from Sigmodon hispidus, assembly GCA_004025045.1. Classification (NCBI taxonomy): domain Eukaryota; kingdom Metazoa; phylum Chordata; class Mammalia; order Rodentia; family Cricetidae; genus Sigmodon; species Sigmodon hispidus. The sequence continues at coordinate 66,611 of PVIH01010790.1, forward strand.
CAAGAGTAAACTCTATTGTAATCTATGAACTTTAATCAATAATAACATTATTTTTTTTTTTAGTTTTCTGTTGCTGGAATGAAATGCCATGATAAAAGTGACTTACTGAAGGAGTTTATCATTTGTAAAGTGTAAAAATTCATCATGGTGGAGAAGCAGGGCATCAACCATGGTGGCCTGACAGGAAGCTGAGAGTTCACATCCTTAACTACAAGCTTGAAACAGAGTGCACTAAAAGTACGGTTAGAGCTGATACTCTCAAAGCCTGTTCCTAGTGATATGCTTCCTTCTGCAAAGCTGCAATTCTCCAAACCTTCACCACACTATGCTACCAACTGGGGACCACGTGTTTAAATGCCTTGACTACTGAAGAAAAATTCTCATTTAAACCACCACATATTGATTTATCAGTTGTCATAAATATTACTGCAAGGTATTAATAATAAAGAAAACTGCATGTCAGATAAGAGAACAGAGGATGTTGGTGATTACTGTACCCTAAAGCTATGTGTGTGTGTATAAATAAATAAACTGAGGTAAATATTTGAGACATGTGCTATGTTTGCCAAACAGTGTTTGCCCTGGATACTGAAGCTTTCATGTAGGTCAAATCATAAGAGACTGGGGTGGTAATTTGCAGTGCTTTCAATTTGAAATTTGGGAAAATGGAATGCGAATTTTATTCAGTATATATTGGGACTGGTAAAGCATAATTTGTTGCTTCAAATTTTGTACATGAAGAGTTCTTTATTTTGAAATCCCACACTCTTTAATTTGGACTATTTTCTCAAAAAGACTAAATGGATTTATAATAGACATAATTACAAAATTATAGTTTCAACTTGAAGAAAAAGTTACTCAGAAATTAATATTTATCCAAAGCCCCAAAATAAAGTTCCAGTTGGATCATCTGTGAATTCAAGATTTCACTGTACATTAGCTGTGAAACAATTTCTATTTATAAATGTTACAACATTCACCATGTATTTTCGCTACTCTTTGTAACAACCTATTTTTAACTCTTCTACAGCTGTAGAATGTTAAAAGTTTGTTTAATGCAGATTCTTATTTTGCTGCATACACTACTTGATGCTTTATACAACATATGATGGACTTTCCTTTTAGTCTGGGTCTATTATAAGAAATTCTTTAAATACTTCACAGCATTTTTTGTTTAGCAACAGTTTTAAAACATTGTTTACTTAAAGTCCAGATTATTTTCTCATTCTTTGATATTGTTTGCACTCTATGCTTCTCATCCCACTCTCTGGGCTAAATATTTGTGGATGATAGCATTAAGATAATACATTTGGATTGATCACACAGGATCAGAAATCTTTGAGGAATAGGGAGTTAAAAGATAGTAACACTGAGAAGTTGTGGACAATTTCAAGAAACTGGTGTTTTCTGGACACAACAGGTCAATTGCATATATGAACTTAGAGCTATTAAGATAGCATGCTCAACCCCTGTGAAAGCTCAAGTCAGACACAGTCTTAGTATGTAGGGGGAGATAGTCATGAACTCCTACCCCTAGTTAAGGAGCTATTGGTATCTGGTAGCTTCTAGCCTAAGGAGAGTCATTTTTTTTTTAAAATGATGTGACCTATGGTATATCAACAACATTCTAGAGCTGGCCCCAGGATCAATTGAGCAACAAATTGGATTTGGTGGGAGTTTAAAAAAAAAAGAAGACTAAAAAGATGGCTATATAGAGAAATGAGAGTAAAGAGGGTACATTTAAGGAAGATTGGGGAAGATGTATGTGAAAGTGATCAAAACCTATTGTATACAATTTCTTTAATAATTAATGAAAATATTACTAAAACGATCAAAAATCCTGAAATCTTTACTATGCTGTAGAGAGAACAAAGTGAGATAAGTTCTTTCAAAGTCACCTGAAAAATTTCAGTCTTCTACTTGAAATGATGGATAGGTAACACAAACTACCATATCCTTTAATTTCTTTGTGTAAAATTGCTCAGACTTGATACTTGGGAGAGGGGCTTCATTCTACTTTAACTGGATATATCAGACTGCATTAATTCACCCTGGGAGACCTTACCCTCTCTGACGAATGGCTTGGGATATGGGAAGGGAGGAAGACTGAGAAGAGGGGATGGAGGGGGAACAGTGGTGAGCATGTTAAAAAAGACTTTTAAATATATATTTAAAATGTACCATGACCATAAAAAAGATATCACTCCAAATGGAAACAGAAACAAAAATTATACCAAAAAGGTAATCCAGTAATCCAATGTTATACAAAAATAAAAATTTACTGACCTCCATATTCTACAATAAATAAATATGCAAGGACTGGCACTTCAGAGCTCATTCCTTCCAGAGGAACACCTAACCCAGTCTTGACATTAGGATGAGAAAATGGGATCTGCCTGGAGCGGATGCTGAACTAAGACACTTTGGTACTTTTTGCCCTTTTGGGAGAGGAGATGAGAGGATGAGGAGGAGGGAGGCTGAAAGCTGACCAGGAAGGGTTGGGAGGGAGAAGGGAGGGAAAGCAAGAGAAGACATGGTAAAAAAGAACTTTATTTTATAAAAAATATCATATTATCTTATCTCTATTCCTCACTGGGTAACCACTATGTTGGTATCCATCAAATGTATTGATATAATTTACACAGAGTAAATTAAATCCATTAAAACAATATGCTTTATTAGTTCTTTGGGATGTATAAACTCATGAAATAAGCAGTCATAATGAGGAGAAAGGTTATTTACTTGCTCTTTTTCCCGGGACCTGATGTGATAGAACTGCAGAAAATACATGGGCTCATACAATATATAGTATTGCATGCTGATATTTTCTCTTAGTATAAATTTTGTTCATTTATCTAGCATTGGTATATTCCTTTTATATTGGTAAGTAGCCTACCACATGGATATATCAAATGCTGCTTGTTTAAATTTATCAAGTGACACTTATTTTTTTCCAGTTTGCTCCAGTTTCTCATTATTGTAAACACTGCAGTTATAAATAGTACAGATGTCTATGTGAACCTATGTTGCCAATTTTCTGGGGGTAAACATTAAAAGGGAAAGGCTACGTGGCACATGGTAAAAGAATATTTTTGAATAAATTAATAAAGTAGCTTACTAGGCTTTTTGCAACATTTAGTATTCTCATCATAATTTCAATCATTCCAGATCATAATATCATCAGTGTAGCAAAGGCTATAAACTAAATATATGAGTTATAAAATAGTGTGTCAAAGCGACATTTAACAGAAACTGGTACTAAAAATAACATTATCTCCTTTCAATCACCTTTAGTTCAACTCACTACTACATTCTAAAGTTACTAACGCTTAGTTATCTTGCATTACTAAAGGCAAATATCATTTTTGATCCTTTTACTAGTATGCTAAGTGGTTTCCCGAAATTTGCCTGAATTCTTTTGATTGTTCACTGCCCTGGTCATGTGTGAGAAAAAAAAATTTAAATTGGATTGAAAGGATCAAAGTGTTTTAAGTAATTTAACTATGTCTTAAAACACAATGAATACTATTTATCACACTTCAAAATATCAAGTAATCAACTGGGACAAATAATGTTTGGCATCTCAAGAAAGGTTATATAGCTCTGAAAATACAGAAAGAAATTCTAATAATAAGGATGAAATCAGTTGTTAGATTCACATTTGAGAGACACATGTTTGATTTGCCATATAATATTAAAATATGCATTGTAAGTATATTCTATAAACTAATAAAGTTAAGTAAAGATGTGTAAAGTAATTTTGAAGCTCAGATCAGACTTTAGAAATTCAAGTCATTTAAAAAATATAAATTTAGGGTTAATGATACATTATATTCTTCTAAAGAAAAACTAGTGAACTTGTACACATAGCAAAATAAACAAGGAAATGGAGTTGTAAAACTATAGTGAAGATTTCAGGCATATATATATATATATATATATATATATATATATATATACATGTATTTATTCAAGCAAATATACACATAGTAATGCAAATCAAAATTACTTTGAGATTCTGTTTTACATCTGTCAGAAAGGCTAAGATCAATAGCCTAAATGACTGCTCATGCTGGAAAGAATGTGGAATCAAGGGAACACTCATTTATTGTTGTTGTAAATGCAAACTTGTACAGTTACTATGAAAATTAGTATGGTGGTTCCTTAGAAAGTTGGGAGTCAATCTGTGTTAGGATCCAGCTATATCACTCTTAGGCATAGACCCAAAGGAAGCTTCATTCTACCATAAAGACACTTGTTCAATCATGTTTATTGTTGCTGTATTTATAATAACTGAAAACTGGAAACAATGTAGATCTCCCCAAACAGAAAAAAATGCAGTATATTTATACAATAGAATATTACTCAATTGTTAAAAAAGGACATCATGATTATTGTGTGTGCTCTTTGGACTATTCTCCATTTGACTGCCTAGCCTAGCCCAGATGTGGTTTGTTTTTTGTTTTATCTTTTATTTTGACATGTTTGGTTATTATCTCTTAGCCTGTCCTTTTCTATTGAGAGTCTAGAGAGGAGGAGAGGAACTGGGACAAATAGAGAGAGGGGAAACTGTAATCAGGATATGTTGTATGTGAGAAAAAAAATCCATTTTCAATAAAAAGAAAAATGAAAAGATAAAGATAAATAGTAGTAAAGGCTTCAAACAACTTTTTATATATGCTATCATATTCCTTATTAAAGGCCAAGAAAGGGAATTTAAAAAAGAAGTTATGGCTAAAATAAAAATAACTTGAGTTTTATAAAATAAACTTTATGGTAACATGTAAAATGATACAAAGTTGTACAGTTAATATTCCTTTCTGCTCAATCTTCAAAAGGCAAATTAAAAAAAACCTGGAACAGGAAGTATACATAAAAGTAGAAATCAAAGAGCAAAATAATAACTCAAGTGTATATTTACCAATGCTCATAATAAGGTCAACAATGTCTACAAAACACTAACATAGTAAATTCAACAGTACACTAAAAGGGTAATATACCTTTATAAAATGTGATTTATATCTTGAATTCAAATGGGTCCATATAATAAAACTCATTATATAATATACATGTTTTTCACAGTACAAATAGAAAAAAAGTAGTCAATTTAGTTAATGCAGAAAAATTCAATATTTTTTCATAATATTACTGCTCAATTTAGCAAGAATAGAAGACAATTCCTTCAATGCAAAAAAAGGCAGATATGAAAAGCCCACTGGTAGAATGACTGACAGCTTTCTATTATCACATCCGACAAAGTAATTCAATCTTTGTAACTGTTGATAAAAATAACATCACACATATTAACTAAAATAATTAGGCAAGAAAAGGACTATATTAGGTAAAAATGGAAACAAAAAATGGAATTATATATTTGCAGTTGGTTATGACTTTATATAGAGTATCCCAGAAATATTGCACATTAGAACAAATTCCTTCAACAATGCTTCAGAAAGCAAAATCTAAACTCAAAGTTCATACCACTTTCAGATCCAAAAACAATCAAAAAATAGGATATGAGAAAACATTCTAAGTAATTCCATACTATAAACATTCTGAAAAAAAATGGATGTATAAATTAAAAACTTGAAAATATAGGAAATAATATTTAAGATCAAAAAAATATAAAGACACATTTTCATCATGGATTTTAACAGTAAAGAATAGCTAAAATACACATACTCCTCAAAATAGCCTAGAAACTCCATTAAATAGCTATCAAAATTCTAATGGAAAATTTATTCTAAAATTCATATAATTTTTCAAGAAACATGAATAATTAAAAAATTAATTTGAATAAATTACTTTCTGATTTTGAAACATATTAGCAATGTACAGCAATAAAACACTATACTGCTGGACTGTAAAGAGAATAAACTGGTCTAATAGAACAGAAAGCTTACAATAATTTATTATAATATACATCTTCAATCAGTAACTGAAAATGGTACTCATCTTACATGACATTAAAAAGTCAATTTGAAAAGAATTAAAGACCTAAAGATGACTTCTGAATCTCTAAATTCTCAGAAAACAATTTAGGGGATAATATACATGATACTGAACTTCTTTTTTTTTTTTCCTTCTTTATTTTGTATTTATCAAAAAAACAGTAAAAAGAATTTAAAAATGCCGAAGAGTTAACAATAACTATACAGAGGATAATAATCATAAGCATGGCTTATCAAGGGTGAAAATGCAAATAAGATTGCTACACATATATTTTCTTTGTGTTCAGCTTTCCCTCTGAATTATTTTTTTCCATCCCTGTATATCCTTATTGAAGGTCTCTTCCCCCTCCCACCACATCTGATCATTTTTCTTCTCTGCAACTCCCCATCCCCTCCCTTGGCAGGGAGCAGACAGTCCTATGGTCACACTGGCCCAATAATG